>JAHWXV010208525.1:0-11867 GCA_024586415.1 Phrixothrix hirtus | reverse complement strand
AGTTGTCAATTTATTGAAAAAGAAAACGAATAGTTTTCGAAACGTTTAATTTTTATTAAAGTTACACAGTTTAATCCAAAAATTGTTTTAATTATAAATGAAAAATATTTGCAATATATTTACGATGGGTGCGAACAGACAATGATTGCTTCTTCTTATTCTCCATCTACAAAAACATTATGCTTAGGTACATATTATATTGAAAGCTTAATAATGCCTTGACTGAAAAAAGTAGGATTCTCTAATATGGTATACAGTAAGCACCAAATTCACAAAAGCCCTGAGCTAGGTGTGGGCAGGGAGCTGCATGTTGACGAAATACATTTACATCCAAAAAGGTTTCAGTAGGAAATTTAAATAAAATTAAAATTAAAGGATTTAAGAATTATAAAAAATGCAGTATTTGCATAAATAATTAAGCAATCAACAAAACTAAAAATTTGTAATTTGACCAATATATTTTTCAACACAATTCATCATTCTAAATGTTTAATATTTATTTGAATTTGAAACAAAGCAGTTTAAAAAAATGATTCCCTTTTTAAATGTTTATTTCAATTTAAAATAAAAGTTTTTTATAATGTTTCTTACAATGTGTCATTCATAACAAAAAACTTTTGTTGTAAGTAATAAGAAAGACAAGTAACAATTAGTTGCTCTAATACTTGTACATACAATAATTGTAAAAACTAAGATAAATACATAATTCTTTATACAATAAAATAATATTCTTAATATTTAAGCACTATTATTACTTACTAAAACCGTTTTAAAAACAAACTTTAAATGAACTACCTATTGTAGTAATCATATTATTCATTCCGTTTCACCTTCGGAAAATCATCTTCATCACTAGTGCAATCCTCATCGGAAGAACCTGTATTTATGATGAAACTTAAATTTTCCAAGTTTCATCAGTGAAACCATTGGCTTTCCATTGCTCAATTTCATGGTTAGAATACGACACATTATTCGTGGAAACTTTTTGTTTCATTATAGTCCAAATTAACCCATTTGGATTAAAATCACAGTGGTAAGGTAGCAAACGTACAATGGTATGACAAAACTTTTTCAATAACTCATCTACATAATAAGTTTTAGTCAAGTGATATCATTTCACCAACATATTAGCCGTTGTTGAAGTACCATTTGCTTCTAGCCATGATTGAATATCACATTTTAGACTATTATGTGTAGGTGGTTTATTTATTATCCATTATCTATAACGGTAATATTATTCAGGGGCAAGGTACTGTTCTAACCACCGCATAAAGTTTGTGCAGTTCATATCATCATGATAATCTCCCGATTTACTTTGGAATTTAAAAATGAGCAAGGTATCCTTAACAAAGCCACAAGTGCCTCCTACATGCACTCTAATATACCTCTCACCACCTCAATCACATTTATAAACCCTACGTTCTTCTTTATACTGCCAAAATTTGTTAACTCCATATGTTGGATGAATGTAGATTTCATCTAAATATATCACCGGTCTTTTCTTATCACCTAGTTTTTCATTTTCTTTTAACCTTCTTTTCATTAATAATATTCTTTTATTGTGACACTTCTTGTACCTAAAATCCAACAGTAACAAGTATTTACACAAAGTTTCTTGTCCTCCTGTGTGGTTAACTTTCTCTTGCATATTTTCAACCAGCACCTTTAACATTGGTACTTTATGATCTATGGTATAAAGCTCATGTATACTTTTTCTTAATACACCTTGATCGAAATCATCTAAATCAATTTTCATCGAAGCTGGAGTTTCACGTTTCTTTTTTGGAGATTCCAACGAGGAAGTACTTGTTGTTTTAGACTCGAACTGAATCTTCTTTATGAAACTGACTGACTTTCCTGTTGCTGCAGCAGCTAGCTCAGTAACTTTCTGTATTGGAAAACTCCATTGGCTGTTGCATATTTGCTTGTCAAAGAAGTCTATAAAATTACGAATAATATTTCTTGCTTCCGAGCGAACAAGTTTCCATTTACTAATGAAAATCAACTGTAAGCTACAAATTGAAGAAAACCTTAATTAACTTTAAGTCACAGTTGTAGCATAATTTAAAAAAACAAGTGTAAAATTATTGGTATTTTTGCACATTCATAACCTCAAATCCCACAATTGCTTTAGAAAAGTTATATATCTACAAAACAGAAATACTTACATAAAATTAGTGTTTAAATGGCTAGTAGCATTTTGAAACAGATGATTTTCTTAAGAAAATAGATATTAACAAAAGAATTATAATATTAAATTCCCAAACACATCAGTTTTTGTTGTTTACTATATAAACTAAAATGACGCTTCCGATTGGTTCATGCTGTTTATTATTGAAATTAATTCGCATGTTTTCCAAGGTTTTTCTGAATTTGTTGCTGCTGTACTTCATATTAGGGCCCGTCTGGTATCTCAAATTAGGAATTATTCAGTTTTACAAACTACTAGGTTATATTATCAAAGTATGCAAAGGATTCCCAAAAATATGTGGTAAATCATGAATGCAGTATGTGTAACTGATATGAAAAACAATTTTTAAATAATACTATGATAAATGAGAGAAATACATACCATAAAAACATAATATTTCAATTTTTTTCTGCTCAAAGTCAGGGTACAGATCATAAAAGTCACGAATTTGACTAACTGGTCATGAAAGTCATAAAATTGGGCTTCAGGTCATAGAATATGGGGTTGTTTGGTAGTAAATTTAAATATCACATTAAAATCTATGAAATCGTGGCCCTGCTGTATATCAGTATGTACATAATTGAGTTTTAATATTTATTTTCAATTTGAACTAGTCATGAATTTAACTACAAAGGTCATGAAAAAGTAATGAATTTGTATTCTTTGAACTTTGTAGATACCCTGCAAATAGATGTGTGCTTACACATATGTTTTGATGCTGCTCATGTGTGAGACATACATAGATACTTGGCTGTATAAACAAAATAACTTGCTAGCTCATATTAAGTGACCATCTCATAATAGGCATCCTTACCTTACATGTTATGTAGTAGGTGCTGCTAATTTTCCAAATTTTGCTGGAATTTTTGTAAGTTTATTTTATTTATAATAAATGAAGCAGCTACTGCAAAAAGTGAAATAAATAACATCTACTTAATTTTATTTATATTATCCACTGAATTATTTAGCTTTTTTTTTAAAAAAATGTTGAATATAGTCAATAAAATACAGATATTTGTTTTAAATTAAATATTAGCCAAAATTATTAACAGTAAACAGAAGTTATAATTATAGTAGTTTTTGTTGTACAAAAATAGTTTTCTATAAATTACAATTATCAAAATAATTGAGTATAGTACTAATTATTAAACCAAAAAGTTGCTTTTACCTAAAATACTTATTTGTATTTAATTGTATTTTAAATGAAATTAACATTATTCTGTAAATATAATAAATCAAACATGGAACTGCTTTCCAATTTTCATTGCTTATATAATAAAATAAAATTTGGTTCTTTTATTGCTGGTAGTAATATTTAATATGAGTATTCATAATTTATTTTCATTTGTATATATTTAACACGTGAATTCTTAACTATGCTAATTTAATAATTATTTAATCATTTTTCTTTTTCATTTTGTGCTTCGTATTAACTGGGAAATCAGGAAGGCCAGGTAAGTTAATTGCTTATTAACTATTTCAAAAATGTTGGTACAGTAGAACATCAATTATCTGAATCAATTGGGGTTGTCCAGAAATTTGATTTTTTCTGATAATAATTGATGTTGGACGAATAAGTATACAGTACAGATTTTCAAGAGTATAAAAATGTAGAAAAGAATTACATTACTTACATTGGAACAATACAACAGTATAGTAGAATACTGTACTTTAAAATTATATATTTTTAAACATATATAAATTTATAGTCCTTAGAGCTTTCGGAAAATAGATGTTTTGGAAAACCCACGTTCAAATAACTGATACTTTACTGTAATGTAAATAAATGCATGTCTTTGTAATTTAACAATAAGCCTTTAACCAGATTAAATATTAAAACAATGTTATATTTACAAGTGGGAGTCTAGCATTAATATTATTTATGAAGTTCACATCTAAATTATTTAATTGTTAATTATCTGCTACACACTAAAAAAGATGAAACAATCTTCTAACAAAATAAGGATCAATTTATTATTAGTTGTATTACATTTTTCCAGCCACTTTCATAATTTATTAATTTATAAATTACATTTGAATTACATGAATCTACGTGAATGTGCATTTTTAAGGTATTCTTTCCAAGTAATATTAATCGATAGCGTCAAAATGATTGAGTAAATTTGGTTTTGTCAAAGTAAAATAATAAGTAATGCACTTTTCAGGTAATAGAATTTATTTATGGGTAGATGTTGCCATTTATAAAATGGCGTTCAAAATGAATAACAGTTTATTCAATAGTTTATATTGAAAGTACAGAGCAGCTTTTGGTGTATAGATTTTCATTCTAAGGAAATAATTAGGAAAAATTTAGGTTGGAAACACTTTTGTTTAGAAATGTTAATAATTTTTTGGAGCAAGATGTTGATAAATGCAGTAAAGTTAGTCTACAATTTTTGTATACCAAGAATGTGCATTTTAATTACATCAGCTTTCACTTATTTTTAAATAAAAAGTTAGATTTTTACATATTTTTTTGATTTAGAAAAATTATTTTTGTAAATCACATAGCAATGTTGCAAATTTTGTCTTTTTATGAAAAGATTAGGCAGTTTAGAAAACACAATCATTTTGTTAAATCTTCATTAAAGTAAACTCAAATATTTCGTGAATGTATAACAATAAAACGTCAATAATAACATTATTGGTGAAGAAGATAATGGATCTAAAGTACAAGTAATTAATATTATTGATATTCCGATACTGAATCAATTTTACTTACTAATCCTATTTCTATTTGTCGCTTTTGCATATGCACAATGTGCAACATTTTATAAATATTTCAATAACTTCAGCAGTTTTCATTCTGCCTATGTTCCATTAAATATTTTTTATCTTTTTATTTTATATTTTATGTAAATATTATTTTTATCGACATTTTAATTTTTACTGTTATGCAACTTCTTAGATTAAAATAATAAATATTATAACTTTTAATATTTATTTAATTGCTCAATAAACTAAATTATACTATTATTTCCATAAATTAGTAGAATACTTTTAAAAAAGAATTAAAGTAATTTATGAGTTATTTAAGATGAAAAGTAAGCTTGATCAAAATGAAGTATAGAGCCAGAGACTGAATATTTTCAGTCTTAAGTTAAGTAAAAATACTTCGCTAGCAAGTAATGCATAACATTTTTCTTGAAACTGCTTATATTATATAAAAATTATTCATAAATTTACAATTTTTAAAATGTTATTTTTGACAGTCATTTAAACAAATAATATCACTTCTGTTAAACAAATTGAAATTAATAAATGTATTAAATTTCATGTACTAGTACTGTAGTAGGAATAACATGCCTAATCGAGTTATGATCAACTTTCAAGACTTAAGGTAATCATAAAAGTTTGACTTTTTTGATGGTTTCAGTAATGCAACCACTACTTGTTATTTTATAAAATGTCTAAAAATTTTGGGCATATTGTACAATGATTTTAATTTAATGAAAATTTGATAAAATAGCTGCAGTTTTAAATCAGCTAGTTTTTCATAAATGACTAAATTTCCAATGTGACCATGTGACCAAAATTTTAAAAACAAAAAAATTTTGGGAAAGAATAGAGAAATTCATTTAAAAGAACTTCAATACTTATTGATATGAAATAACGTGATTATATTTGAGTCCAGATTAACTTACATATAATTCATTTCAGTAAGGTATTATAATAAATAATAAACTGCATATGTGTTTCATCAAATGATATGTATTAGAATGAGGTGGGTTTAAAAATGGAATTCTACCATGTTGAATATACAAATATCGGTAAGTGTATGTCTCTCTCACAATCTGTCATTTTGATAATTTGTCATTTATTTGTAAGATTATTTCCAAAATTCATTTTTATGTTATTTATGATTTCCTCGACATAACACCCAATTTATTGAACCTTTCAGGCAAGTTAATCAGCATTACCTTATTTTGTCTTAAGCAGCATGTTGGTATACCCACATAGATGCCTTTGCTTTCATATCCCTGTTCTACATTTACATATAGGGTGTTGACAATTAATCGTCACCTAAAAGTAAATGTATCCTAACTTCTTAATGCCAAATGTATATCTACAATAAACATGCAAAGGATTTTTTTAAATGTAATATATACCCAATATACAAAATTGAGGCTATGCAGCCAATGCGAAAGTAAGTATAATAAACGAAAATTCAGCATAAAACTTTAATTTTAGGTCATGATTCATATCAATTTGAGGTTTTTTAAATTATCTGTCCAGAATACAGTATTTTGTTGAATTTTAATTTTAGAGTTAGCAACACAGATGTTAGTAAAAAAAAGTCACTAGGTATATTGTTGTGGTTTGTTTATTTAATTGTACCACCCAGATCTATGAAATGCCCTATATTATATAGCTTAGTATAATTTCTATTCTGACTAACAGAAGTCAAATTACTGTTAATCTGACAGTTCACCCCCTTTTTATTTTCAAATGGAACACCAATAAATTATATTTATTTACTTGTGACAATGTGATTTAACAGGTCAAATTTAATTTTGTTTCAGTCAAATGATATTCTTATACTTTGGATTATGAATACTTCCAACAACTTCGAAAATTTTAAATGTGGATCCAGATATCCAATCATGTATAAAACCTCTGAAAATATTGAAATTTAAATAAATTCTTTTAAAATGTAACTGCATTTCCAAATTAATAATATTCCTGTCATAAGGTAAATACTTATATATCAAAGCTTTGAGATCTTAATTCCAGTGGGCTATCTAAAGAATAAATATTTTACTAATAAACAAACCAACTCTTTTATTAAAGCAAACTCAAAATAACTATTAACTAGATTCATCCACCCGTTTGAATTTCAATCCCTAAATTTATGTTTACCCTTGCAGTTCTTTCTTCACTACACACAGATCTTACAGTACCTCTTCAACAAAATTAATTACATTGCTTCCAGTTTCTTCTCTAATATTATATGTCTCTCCTTTAATGATAACTACAATTAATGCTTTTGTATCCAGATTACTTTATCCAATCTTCCTTTACTTCTCTTCTACACAAGTTGAATTACCAACTCAAATTCTTGTTTTTATAACTGTAACAACAATTTGAACATTGATTATCAAAATCCTCTTCTCCCCACTTTTTTTCAGATCTCATAATAATAACAACAAAAAACTCAAACTATTCCCAAACTACTATATATAAAAATTAATTAGAAGCCTGCTTTGTACAATAATAATTATATTCATGATTGCAATAATTTATCTAGGGATTTTATTATATATGTATATCATTTATAATGAACAACATACATTGGCACAATATTGATGCATACAGCTTGAGAAATGAGTCGTGAATGAGTTAATCTGGTGCCAAATTAATGCAACTTTGTTCATTTACTTAGAGAATCTTATTCTAAAAATATATAAATTCCTTAGTTATAATTAAAAGTAGTTTCAAAAATGAACTTTCTTTCATTAATTCTCTGCAGTGAAAATTTGTTTAATTCTTATATGATTTTAGTGTTCCCAACACAAGCAATTAAATGAGCTGTCACTTCTATTGAAGGGCATTAAAATTATAAATAAAACATTACATATTTTTAATAAATACAAGTAACATTGTAATAGTAAATTATGAACAAATGAGAAAGAAAACAATAGAATTCCTAGTATTTTTTTATTTTTTCTAGTATATCATCATTTATTGATACCTTTGTTCATATCTGCAACAAATAATACCTGTAAATGCTGTTTAAATAAAACAAATACATGCTTTAAATAAGGGTGATTATCCGAATCAATGTCTTAGAGAACATGGATTACTTTACAAAAACTATTTCCTTCTATGACATCTATCATTCCTCTAAGAGGTCCTAAATCACCTTGTATATCATTGTATTTTATAATAATATATTCTGTAACAATGTATCACAATTTGTATGAGTGGATAGTTTCACAACCAGATTAATTTTTTTCTATGATTACAACTTATAAACAATTCATATTCAGAAAACATTTTCTATCTAATCATGCCATATGTTCTGTCCCAAAAGAAAATGACAGGAGTAAATAAATAAAAAACAAATTGATACATCTCATAATTTATTTTCTATCTAATCATGCCATATGTTCTGTCCCAAAAGAAAATGACAGGAGTAAATAAATAAAAAACAAATTGATACATCTCATAATTTATTTTGAAGACTAGTGCTTTAATAACGAAAATCTACAACTTTCATTTGAAATGACCGCCTTTGGCTTTTACACACTTCTTTAAACATTCTGGCCACTCGTCAATTGTAGCACGCACCACTTCCACTAAATCTGCCTTCAGTGGCTTAATATTTCTGTGAGGTCTAGAGCACACCTTTTCCTCTAAAATAGTCCAAAGGATTGAGATCTAGACTTCCAGAAGGCCAATTTTCAATAGCAATAAAACCTGGTAAATTTGCAGCTAACCAATGTTAAGTAGTTTTTACTTTATGTGCGGGTGCTGAATCTTGCTGAAATATCCAATTTTTTCTAGCACAGTGCCACTTAAAGGCTTCACAACTGGTTCTAAAATATGCTATTGATAATTTGTAACCTTTGTTTCAACCTCTTGTTCACATAAATGAAGCTAGGTAACTCCATCATATGAGACACCCACCAAATCATCACTGATGCAACTGAAACTTCTTGGAAGTTATGGGCATATACACGGTCATTTTGATGATTAATTTTTTTTCAACTGTAAAAATTTTCTCAATGTAAAACAATATCTTACGGTGGCTATTATAAGTGTGCTGTAGCAGTAGTCATTTTGATCTAGCCTTCCTTATTTCTTTTAAAGTTATTATAAGATGTTGACCAGTTTAAGGTTTTATTTTATTATGTACAACATTGTCCTCTTTGGTATCTTCATTTGCTGTGCCATAATATTTTGCATGTGGGCTGGAGTTTGGTGAATCCATTTAGCTACTGTATAATGAGTGCAAGTGTTCTGGAAGTACATTGTCTCTTGCTTTGTAGCCTGTCATCAGCAGAAGAAATTTCATTGTACCTCTGTATTGTTCAATAAATTACTTTCTGCTAAGGTTAAATTTCACTTGGTGACTTATCGCACTTGTACAGTACAATAACAGCAACACAATTTTCATTTTTGCCCCATTCCATGTTAACGATCAGACAAACAAACAAATTATGATACTCAACCTGTAGCTATAGGTTTATATAATAAAAGTTAGTTGTGTCATGTGTTTATAATTTCCTGAACTACAGTCACTTGATTTCTTGGGACAGGACCTATGGCATAACTAAGTATAGCATATATGCGTGTATTATCTGTAATCATTCTAACATAAGAGTAAGAATGTTTGCATACTGTAACATAATGTAGTTGTGGCAACCTCCAAAATTGCACGCCACCAGATTCGGGATATGATTGTTCTAGATCATTCTTACTCTAAGGAAGAAAATCATGGTTATGATCATGTTAATTATCGCGAGTGATGCCGCCAAAAAATTGCGTTCGTGACATTGTTTTAACATTTTTGCAAATTTAATTAAATGTATGTTGTTGTTTTATTAGTGAATAAATAATAATACCTGAAATAGTTTAATTAGTTTGTGTCAAAATTAATATTTAGTATTACGTAGTGAATTACCGAGATGTAATACGGACAAAAAGTAACCACCACACATTGGTTTGGTTATATAGTCATTCTATAATTGAAAATTAAATAAAGATCAGTATTCAAATGTAATTTTGGAAAAAAGATAGGGGTACTTTATATTACTTATGAATTTAGAAAAGATTAATCTAAAGAAATGATAGAAATTAATTTTAATTATTAAATTAGGTGAAGATGGAAGTGCTGGTCATAGTAGTGGTCATGGTGGCAATTATGGTCATCAAAGACCACCGTACCGAGATAATGAACATATTCCTGCGCATACTGATAAAACTTTCACAGCTCCTGTTGGTACAAGAGCAGAATTAAGATGTCAAACCAGGTCTTCAGGTATTTTACACTGATTGTATTGAGTTATGTTTTATATTTATATATAAAAAATTTTTAGAAGGTTCGGATCAATTGTTTGTAAACTGGATACGAGGTGACAACTCATCTTTACCCGACAATTCCCTTATCAATAATGGAATTCTGTATATAAATAATGTTCAACCATCTGATGCTGGAGAATATCGTTGTGTTGGTATCAATCCTACAGGTGCTATTGTATTCAGCTTTAGTGCCCATTTAATAGTTGTTTGTAAGTACTAAGTAGTATTACATTACTATAGTTAGGAATAGTTTTATTTTTTAAAAAGATTATTTATACTTTTAAATTTATAACTATATTTTTGTTTTCTATTTCATTCAGCCGAGGAAGACATATGTGCACTAAGAGGTACTTTGTTTTCATCGGTGTAGCCTGTATTTTTGTGATTTATTTTATATTTTGTTACTCCTATTGGCTTAATTATGCATGTGCTTTGCTTAACTGTGACAGTTTTCCTAATTTAAATATTAAATACAATTTATAAACAATATAAAGACAAATAAGTGATACTTATATAATCACATACTGCATGAAAATTTAAGATACTTTATTTTAACTGTTTTAACTTAAAGATAAAGTAATTTTTTGTGTATTTTTATGCATGAGTAGAAAAATACGTTTCAATTGTAATACTTTTCCAAAGTACAAAGCACTTACTTTTATATACATGGTTATTTTATTGGAACATCATCAATAATGATTTAGTATATATTTAATTTTTAAATAACAACAATATTTCATGCACATTTAAGATTCGCTGGTAATATCATGATGATCATTTATTATTATTTATTATTTAATGTGATGCACTCAAATGTATTCATTTCTCAGCAAAGCAGATACAGCTCGGCTGCTATAACCTGAGAAAAAATTATACACTGCGCATAAGGCACTTAGGATAGGGACGGCTTTGTATACTCCGAAGTAAAAATTCATTGAAATTGTTATCAGTACATCAGTGATCTGCAAAGAGTTAGCGAGCTGCGGAATAATTGTAAATTGAATAATCATAAGTTATTACAAGAAACGCCCAATATTATTTACGTAAAATTAAAATATACCATGAACAAAATCGATCAATTATTTATATGGATGAAACTTATATACACGGAGGCCATACAGTTTCAAACAGCTGATCAGATCGGTCAAAATACGGATTATTTACCAATATTTCTAAAGGACAACTCTTAATTATTTTGCACATTGGAGGTGAACAACATGGTTTTGTAAATAACGTGTTATTAATCTTTAACTCGGGTACTAAATCGGGCGACTATCACAATGAGATGAATTTTAATAATTATATAAAGTGACTTACAGATAAACTAATTCCAAATTTACCGAAAAATTTTGTTTTAGTAATAGACAATGCCCCTTATCATAATATTCAAATAAATGTGGCTCCAAATATAAATTCAAAAAAACAAATAATGTTAGATTAGTTAACTGAGAAAAATATTTAAATATTTAAATTTATAATTTTATTTTAAAGTTGAACATTTGTGCTATATATATTTATGCTTTACAACAGTAGTTTTATATTCCATGAATGTTATCTGACGTTATTTATTTATAAAACGTGCGTATGCTTGTTAACATTTTACTATTTGTAATTCAATATTAATGAATTTAACATACAACTTCATAAAACA
>JAHWXV010208415.1:0-10374 GCA_024586415.1 Phrixothrix hirtus | reverse complement strand
AATAATCACAAAATTACTCGCTGTAGAATCTAACGGAACAAAGATCGCCCCTAAAATTAATTTCACGTCAGAATTAATCATGCCCTCAGCATTAGTAAAACTTAAAAATAATTGGTTTCACACGACAATAATAAATACATCAGATCCAAAACAAATTCTTGCAATAAATTCTCCTTTATTTTTAAAAGATTATATAAGCCCAGAAAATTATCGACAGATTAAACTTAATAACCATAATATTTCCAACGTATCTTTGACTAGCAAACGAAATTTACTTTTGCAAAATTTAAAAGACAACTTAAGACCAGACCATTCAAACGAAGAAGAACAGACTCTAATAACAGACTTATGCTACGAATATAAAGACATTCTTCATCATCCTGATATCCCCTTAACTATAAGCAATATTACACAATATAGAATTAGAACAAAGGCAAACGCACAAATCTTTACAAAACCTACAGATATCTACACGTACACCGCGAAGAAGTTAGAACTCAAATAAATAAGATGCTAAAAGAAAAAATTATTGAGGCTTCTGAAAGCTTCTATAATTTCCGCATTTGATTACTACCAAAAACAAGACGCTTCTGACGAACAAAAATGGCGAATCGTAATTGACTATAGAAAATTAAACCAGAATACGATAGAAGACAAATTTCCTTTACCAAACATTGAGACAATTTTAGACAACTTAGGACGTGCAAATTATTTCGCTACATTATAATTAGCTCCTGGATTCCACCAAATCGCAATAAATCCTAAAGACTGCGAAAAACCCGTATTTTCAACAGAAGAAGGGCGTTATTCTCCTTCTGCATTTATGATCTACACAGCACTTTTAGGACTTACACTCACACAATGTTTAGTATACTTAGACGACATAATTGTTTATTCAACTTCACTACAGGAGCACATGACTAGACTCCACAAGATTATCCAACGCTTCCGCGACACTAACTTAAATGTATAACTAGACAAATCCGAATTTTTACATAAAACAGTTAAATATTTAGGCCATATCATTTCACCAGACGGAATACGATCAGATACTTCTAAAATCCAAGCCATACATAATTTCCCTATTCCAAAGACCCAGACAGATATAAAAAGTTTATAAAACACCTCGCAAAAATTGCAAAACCATTAACAAGATGTTTGAAAAATAACAACACAGTACAACATGCAAAATACTTTATAAACGCTTTTAACCATACCAAGACGTTATTAACCAATGCACCGTTACTACGACACCCTAACTTTAACAAAGTAAATTTTACCTTAGCGCTGTGCTTTTCCAAGATCAAAAACCAATAGATTATGCATCATGAAGATTAAACGAAACGGAACAACGGCATTCGACTATTGAGCGCGAACTTTTGGCAATCGTTTGGGCCACAAAACAATTTAGACCATAACTTTTTGGAACGACATTTATTTTATATTCACATAATAGACCTCTCGTTTGGCTTAGAAATTTAAAATAACCAAATTCAAAACTAACACGCTCGTCCCTCAAATTACAAGAATTTAACTTTGGCATAAAATACCTTCCCGGAAAAAGCAACAAAGTAGCAGACGCATTATCACGACTGTATCTGACAAAATTTTAAATGACATTGATGACATAATACGCGACGCTGAACCAAATTTAGAAACTTGCAGTATAATTCCTAATAACCCTGAAATTCCTAACTTAGAAGAAATTTTTGAATCCCTAGCCCCATTATCCGAATCTCCTGAACCAATTCTTGACGATCGATTCTTTACAGATACTATTCATACACAATTAGAATCAACTCCTACTATTCCCATATCCGAAAAACCCTTACAATACTTCCCAAACCAAATTGAATTTATCGAGACTACATTACCTAAACCAATAAAGACTTCTACTTTTGACGGTAATAAATTAACAAAGGTTTACTTCAATAAATATAATAAAGACATAAAGTTTAACGAACTTCCTATCTCCTTCTGCCATCCTAAGACTAACTATTACTGTTTCTTTCCCACAGATTTTCTCTATAACGAATCCTCTCACTACATAATTTCTCTTTCCAACAATAACACATCAAAATTCTTTACATGCACAAGTTACCTACATTACTGACAAGAATGAACGAGCTATAGAAATTACAAATTACCATGAAACTACAAGTAGCCACAAAATTAAAACGAAAATATTTTTGGAAAGGCATGACCAATGATATTGAAGACAATATAAATAAATGCGAAATTTGTAAAACAAACAAATACAACAGACAATCTATCAAACAATCTTTAAATTTAACTCCAACTTTTAACAGACTATTTCACACTGTTACACATGGACATTTTCCAAATTAGCAATCAAAAATATTTGACAGTAATTGATGCATTTACCAAAATTGCTCAAGCTTACCCTTTAAAATCCAATAATTTAATTGACATTACAGACAAACTATTTTCCTACACGACCAGTTATGCGACCCCTGACACTATTATAGCAGACAACGAATTTAACAAACAACCCTTGAAATATTTCATATTTCTTCACAAAATTAATTTCTACATCACTACTCCTTACAACCATCAGCCCAACGCAATAGTAAAACGAATACACTCAACATTTATTGTACATCATAGACTTCTATGTGATACACCTGACGACAAAAAAATTCAATAAGGTATTTTGGCATATAATCATTCAATTCGCTCCAAACTAAAATTTGCACCTTTTGAAATCCTTTTCGGACATATAGACAGCAAAAATCCTTTTGACTTAGATTTCCACAAAACCTTTATAGAATCCTACGTAGCAGATTATTAAGACAAAATGAAACACTTGTATGAATATTTGACGGACAAACAGACCGAAACAAAAGAAAAACGCAAGAAAAAATTAAATAAATCACGAAAAGCACACGCATTTAAATTAGGCGACAATGTTTATGTAAAATCACATTTAAGAGATGAGAAGAAATCGCGATACATTGGACGTTACACTACAGCAGAAAAAATAAACGAACATGACACTTACGATTTACGACATAATACAACCAAAATTTCCATAAAACGGCACGTTAACGATTTACTGCTCTTTTCAGAAGTCTTCTCGCTTATCTTCCTGCTTACCTGGAACTTTATCCACTCAGACGTAACAATAACACCTTTAATTGACAACCTCGGACTATACCCTCTTACAAAAGGACGAGCTTTACTAAAAGAAAGTTCTTGGACACTTATCAAAATTTTAGACTATAGATCACTCTTAGAAAATTATCAGACGTTAAAAACTAATATTCATGAAACATTTATATTATTGATAAATAAAGAATTATTCATCTCCACTTATTCTGAGCTAGAAACCTCTCTAACCATTGCGCAATCTAACCATCTTCATCTTTCCTTAATTTCCAACGATGACCTACTCCAATCTTTGACGAATGCTTCCCAAATTCTTAAAGAAAATCATAAAAGTAATCTAGACTTACTTTATCCTATAAACTCAAAAACCGTACATGTATATGAAAATCTTATTCAAGTCAAAGCTTTTCAACGAAATTCAACATTTACCTTCATTTTCGAAATTCCTTTAATAAAGCCCTATCAGACTATCAGTATTTACAATTAATACCTTTTCCAGCCTATAATGATCATTACTTTCAAATTTTAATTCCTTCCTACAACTATATTCTATTCCTAACTAATCTTTCAATACCTATCACCAACAATGAATGTAAACAGACCTCATCTTTCCATTACTTCTGTATACCTGATAACCATTTCTCAATTCCCAATTCGAAATAATGTGAAATACACCTATTAAGCTTTAAAACAAACCAAACCCCATAATCCTTTCATTTCTCAATTACAAACTATGAAAATAATTAAAATAGATAAATCATCTTGGATTATTAGTCCACCAAACTCAACCTTATTGGATATTAAATGTCCAAATTCAATTATAAGGAAAATACTTTTTGGATCAAACTTGATATATACTCCAAATTATTGCTCCGTACTAATCAATGAAAAAGAATACTTAACTACTTTCGAAGCTACCTCTTTTAGAAAAAAACAAATTGATGCAGCATCCATAAGCAAACTTAAATTGAAAATTCCTCCTCAAAATCCTCATATAAAATTAGATTTATCTCCCATCAACGTTCATGACTTTACGCAAGACAAATCAAAATTAAATATTGAAATTTCAATTCTTAATAAAATTGATCATCCGTATGAACATAAATATTTAGACTACACTTCTTGAATTCTAATTCTCATAATAATTATTTCCCTGTTTTTTATGTTCTGTTATCTTTACTCACGCCGCTTCAAAATCGCCCTAAAGCTATTTCGACCAACTGTTTCAGACCCCGAAACTTCAACTCACTCTGCTCTAATTTAGTGCCTCCAATAAAAATAATTTTATTTTAAAGTAAATATTAAAATTGTAAATAATGAGGTAGAACTTAAGTTAGCTAGACTTAGATTAAGATTTAAAAATATAATAATTAATAATAATATTGCCCATAATAAACTTAATTATAATGAGTAGTTAATGCAACAAGAACTTAATTCATAAATGGAAGAATATATACATTAAAGAAGAAAATAAAGATGTAAGAAAATATAATGAATAATTAGGGACTGAAAATGGGCATTGTCGAGCTAAAATTTCCATCAGGGCACATAGCGGAATCTGTGGTTAACTTATCCAACGAGTATGGACAGTTATGCCAATCCAAATAATGCTTTAACTATTAAAAGAAGAGAATATACATGTATATAAACAACGAATGAAAATTATTAAAAGAAATTAAGAATTTTAATACATCTAAATAATAATACTTTCCTTTAGTTTTAATTTAATTAAAATGTTTAGTGATTGCGAGTTAGTGAATTCAACCGCGAAACACATGTATAAAGCCTGAATAATCGATTATAAATAGTTATAAAGTAGATAGGTAAGACGTAAGTTAATTCTAATCTTAATCCTTAAGTATTTCAAACCCTTCATATATCATTTTATCCATTTTAGTTTAATTTACTTTAACACTGCAATTCCTCTCTTTTAATTGGAAATTTGAAAAACATGCTTACAAACTCCGTATATTTTTGTTTTTAAATTAAAATTAAATTAATATAAGGTTTTTTAAAAACAATTTCGGACGGTACCGAAAAATATTTAACAGATATGTTTTAATAATGATGATTGTTAGGTTACCGAATAATATCGTTAATTTTTGGTTATATTTGACAACTAAAAGTGTTTTGAATTTGTTTGCCTACTGGGTATATATAATAAAGTAAATTGATGCATTTTTCGTAACGTTCGATTGATTGTTTAAAATAAAAACTGCTTAAAGTTAAAATTTTCTTACCACGTAACGTTTGTTTATGTGCTCATAGGCGTGCATATTTTAATTTACTACGATTTGTTATTAATTTTAAGTACGACGACAATGACAGAATAGCAAACACAAATTTGGCATTTCTAACACCGCCCTTATTGTCAGAGGGCTTGGATATAGCTTTACGGGTTTAGGACGCTTCCTTAGTATCCTTTATTCGTTGCCAATGAGATATCATATGAAAAATCAAGGAAAATGTGTGATGAACTACATCAAAAGTTTATTACCCTCACTGTAAATAAAGTAGTCAACATGTTTAAGATGGAAGTGTCCCGTATTCTTCATGAACAGACAACAAAAATCAATAAACAACACATCCCTTTCTTGCCTGCTACTGAAGATAGTATATCAAGCGTTAGAAAACATATTAAAGGATCTCCCTATAAGATCCTGGGCCAATTATTATAAACAACTCGCTGCATCAGATAACATCGCATAGATGGAACATTGAAGAAAATACAACTGTCTTAATAGCGGCCTTACGTGGAGATGCTTTAGACATTCTACAAACCATACCAGACGATTTGCAAAATAAACTCCGAATATTACCGCCCACCTAGCTCCGATTACGTACAGCTACAGGAAATCGCGGAACCGTTCGTGGTGTAATTATTACAGATGTTGTGACGTGTTCCCATCTTTTAACTTAATTACGGACGTGTTAGTATTTATCATGGGATAATTAAGTTTGTCGGAAGTTCAAAGCGTAAACACGTCAAAAGTACGGCTATTGGGCGCATAACCAACGAAAAAGACTATTTTCATTTTATTTTGCTATAAACAATTGTTGTAAATAAAACACTGTATCAAAAATGTGTAGAACTGTTTAAAATACAAAAATGTAGACAAATGTAAATTTTAAAATATTCTTTAGCTAAAATTTAATAATACTAAAGGAAAATTCAATACTAACAGTTAGAAATTGTTTAAACAAATAAGATCTAATTTTCTTAAAAGAAATGTTATTAGAATTGTAACATTCCAGGAATTTAAATCGAATGAAAGTCAAAGCCAGCTAGACAGATGGTAATAAATTCGTAGAATCAACTAATAAGCGTTCAATTTTACACGTACTCAAAACACAAACAAAACTGGATCTTATTTCATTAACTAATTAATAATTAAACTCATTCGATTTAAAACCAACCTTTTATAAACAAATAAATGTATTCTGTTCGTAGTTAAGTAAGAAAATGTTGTAAAAATAACTGAAAAGACTTTAAATTCAAAATGTTAGAAGTTTTAAAAATCCTAAAAAACAATTAAATTCAAAAACAGCTGAATGGATGGGCCGATTAAGGCGTGGTTAGCTTCAAAATGCGATTTAGCAACAAATACAGTCTTTAGGCCGAGAAAAAATCAAAAAACTCAAAATTTGAAGTTAGCTATTATCACCGCCCATCTCTTGTCAAAAACTTATAAAAGCGAGCATTTCAAACCAAAAAATTCAGAGATAATCATTCTACTGCCTTGTGTAGTTGACTGTCTCGTCTGAGCAAACATAAACAATTTTATATTGTTGCTGAACCACCTCACTTTGCTAAAAATAATGTTGTATATACTTAACTCTTCGTAATTTCAATCAGTAACAAAAGTTTCCATCCACTTGTTTGAAACAATTTTACACCACATGCTATAAATCATGCCAAAGTGAATTATTTGTATAATGCATTGATTTACATGACAGATCGATTGTATATATTGAAAGCTACCTATATGACATTGTTTTTTAACTATAGTATGTACAAAAGCTTTCGCCTATATGACATTTCTGATATGTACTTGCAACGAAACAAATGCTGCCATTTAGTCTTCATTAAGCATAAACAAACACCCACTAAACGTTAAAAATCATGCAGTACACTGAACAAACCGATTACTAAGATACCGAATTTGCTATCGTTAAAATTAAATAAGAACGAAGGGTAAATGTATCCGCATTAAACTACAAATTGCCGTCTAAAAGCTCATTCTCACACTCGAGTGCGCATCAAGGTTATATTCTGCAAATCGGCTGTTTGTGAAACTGATCCTTAATATTCTAGAAAGGGATACAACTATCATTCTTGTAAATAAATATGTCTGTAAATAGTAATTGTAAGAAAACCTGTCTGTATATAATTCCTTTTATTTAGTTATATAATAAACATAATTAGTACATTTCGGTTGATTTAATACAAGGTATAACAATGAAAATAGAGCCTTAAGCTCAAAAATAGTAAGACCAACACAGTCTTAAAATTAATAAAAGTACCGCACTAAGTGAGTTAATAAATAGCAAAAACTGTAGCGTTAAGCGTAACCAAACCTAAAACTTGCAAGTTTCAATTCAACTTGATAAGTAAAAGTAGATTAAAAACAGTCATTAAGTGCACAAACTTCAAAAATATGGTAAATTATCCTGCAGTGTACATTGAAACAAAAGCATACAGGGTAAACTCAAAAAGCTAATAAAAGTTATTAAGGCCTAATAACAAAATAAAAACCTACGAGGTAGAATCAAAAAGTGAAAACTAGTCAAATTAACTTTCCTGTACGTAAATAAATTCTATTCACAGTTAGCGAACGAATGAAATAGGTCGTATGAGACGATCCAAACAACGATTACCCACCATCGACTGAGTCCTATCTTCCCGGCAAAAATATTAAGTGACAGCAAGCCGACACAACAAAAGTACACCCGAGCATACGTCACAAAAATAAAGCTCGAGCAGTTGACCGAACTCAAAGACGTCACAATATTAAAATCTGTTGTAGGAAATGCACGTATTGCATACTAGTACCTGATATTGATGAACCTATAATATTGTACGGAAATAGGGCCTGAGTTTGGATTCGTCTTAGACTTAAAAAATTGCATCATACGAGTTGATGATAAAGAGATACCCGTTAACCAAAGAGCTAACATGCAATAAAAGTGTTCCTAGGAAGAGAAGTAACATTATGGCCAAGAAGCGCAGCAATAGTTATGGGCCAACGGGATGGAGCCTTCCGGGCTGGTTATGTAGGAATCTCAGAATCCACATAAATATTGGTCGTTGTGTTCCAGCTGGAAAAGTATTAATGAAGTCCAAGAAAACTACACCTGTTTGCTCGACTAATGTCAATACCTTCCAAATGTCTCTAAAGAGGGGCACCAAATTAAGAAGTTGAGCACCTATCTCATCTGTGGTACGTTGAGCAAAAACCAGTGCAAAGATTCTGTCTGAAAGAATTTACCTATGCTGCTTGCGACATTTGAATCTTGGACGACAGTTTATCTAATGAGCATAAAAATAAATCAAGCCAATTGGTTCAGCGATATGTCGACATATGTGCCACTGGTGTCGACTTGAAGGAAAAAACAAGCGTTGTGACGCACAAAATAAATACTGGATATATCCAAGGAATAGGTCAACGGCCAAAGAGGCTGACTTTGTCTAAACAAGAGAAATCTGAAAATATAATCTGTGAAGGGATAATAGAGCCATCCAGCGCTCCTTGAGCACCGCGTTCTACTTGTTGAGAAGAAATATGGTGGCACTAGATTTTGTGTAGTTTACCGTTGTTTAAATAATGTCAACAAAAAGGACACCTATGTTCTACCCGGAATTGGTGACACTTCAGATATGCCTTCCGGCTTCAAATGTTCTTCGACTTTAGAAATGGAAAGTGGACATTGGCAAGTAAGTATAGACACTGAACCCCTGGAATAGACAGTATTCTCCTTTGAATATGTTCTCTGGAAGTTAAAACTAATTTTCTTTGACTTGTATAAGGCACCGTCAATATCTTAAAGGCGAATGGAATTGATCTAGAGAGGGTTGTTTTAGCAAATTTGCCTAGTTTACTTGGACTATGTGATTGTTACCGGAAGGTTCTTCAATGAACAACCGAAAAATCACAAAGAGGTATTTCAAAGACTATGAAGTGTACATCTGCTACCAAATCCGAAAAAGGATTACTGGATCCAATACAAAGTCAAATAATTGGGTCACGTGGTTTCAGCAGAAGTTATGGCAACCGACCCAGAGAAAGTTTAGTCCATACACGAATGGCCATAACCAATAAATAAACGTAAATTACGAAGATTGGGATAGTGCACTTCCTATCGTCGTTTTGTATATGAATTTGCAGACATCAAAAATCATTTACAACAATGATTGAAGAACAATTGTATTCACGAATATGAAACACTTAAAACGAACTTTCGTGACTGCATCTGTACCCAGTTACTCTAGAATGGGGCAAAGATTTGTCTTAGATGCCAATGCTAGTCACTTCGGGATTGGTGTAATACTATTGCTCAGTCAAGAGGGACAATAACGAGTAATTGGGAATGTTTGCAAAGTATTGTCCAAACTTGAAAGAAACTATTGTGTTATGTGCAGAAGCATTTCTAGTGGGGATAAAAGCTGCTGAATGCTTTGACAAATAACTTTATGGGCGAAATTTCTTATTAAGAATTGATCACGCAGTCTTGAAATGGCTGCTACGGTTTAAGTCCAAATAATGATGGAACGGCTACAAGAGTATGACTTTTAAGTTGAGCATCGTACCAAACGAAGTCATAGAAATGCTGTCACTTTATTAAGGCGACCTTTTAAAGGAAATTGCAAACAATGTACTCGTTCAATCAAAGGTTGAATAACTTCTTGTCAACCGTACTACTGGAAATCACATAATTTCATGCAAGTTCAAGGAACTGGCCCATATTAGAAGTCAGTAAAATGTAAGAACGAAGTTCAAAGACCAGGTTGATGGAAGTGGCCCTACTTAATCCTGTCGTCAAAGCATATTAGTTCCAGTGGGATACCTTACAGGTTCAAGACTTCTGTTGGAAAGAGCCTTGGAAAATGACGATGGAAGTGAAAGACAAATGCAGTTGCTGGTTTCGAAAAACATAGTAGCGACAGCTGCATAATTCTCAAGCGCAACGGCATATGGGAGTAAAGGAAACTCTGACAAATTTCAGTGAACAATTTTATTGGATAAA
>JAHWXV010208391.1:0-14828 GCA_024586415.1 Phrixothrix hirtus | reverse complement strand
AATTTATAAAATTTGAAATAATTCAACCAGCAATTAAATCTCAGCATAAAAATATAAATATAATTATCAAAAATATCCCTTCGGAATATTAATGCGCGCAGCGGATACATTAAATATTCATATATAAATTTGAACTGCATAAAATATAATTAACAAAAATGGTTGTTGAACGTTGGTAACGTGGGTGATGAGACAACGCCCTAAAATGGCGGGAAAACAAAATGGTTGTTAAATGCTGTTTATGTGGATGATGTAACCATGCCCGAAAATGGCGGGGAAACAAAATGGCGAGGACAAACATGGTGGGAATAGCCCCGCCCACGTGGGCGGGGTTGGGTTCGATTATACATATTAGCAGGGGAGGAGGTTAAGTTAGACCACACCTCTTTGGGTAAGGTTAGACCACGCCCCCTGCTGGTTGGGTTAGGCCACGCCTCGGAGGAGGGGAGGAGCGTCCATAACCCGCTAATCCTATCTACTGATAGTTTATTTAATTTTCTAATGTTAGGAAACGTAATTATTTGCTTATTAATTATAGTATCTAACAACGTGCTATCTTCTAGATCGTGGAAAGACTAAATATTACGTTAAAAATTTTATAACAAACAAAAAGTTTAAAAGGAATAAAATTAAATGTTTGATTTTAAGATGTTTTAAATATACATAAGTTTGTACTTATATTGTAGTAATGGCAGCGCCTTTTATTATCAAAATAATTATCAATTGTAATTTTACTATTAATTTGTATTTGCATTTGGCGTTAAACGTTCTTTTATGTAATTTTACAATTTATTTCATAATTGTAAATATTAGCTATTATATATTTTTATCATTTAGCTCATATTACCATAATTTCTTATAATAATAATAATTTAATTTAAACAACTGATTCTTTCTGAAACATCTCAAATTAATTAATATTGTACAGTTTTACAATCTCTCATGCAGTAGCGTATTAAGGATACTGTTTTATTTTTAAGTATTTATTTTGCTAAACATAATGTTCTTGCAACCGTCATTAAATTTAAATATAAAACAAATATATGTAGATGCCTTTTACATAATGTCCCTTAAAGCGTTACCGCTCAAGGTTTCTGTCAGACTACCAACTAAAGCAAAACTTTATGCGTAAGAAGTTTCGCTTTTTAAAAATAGGTACAATGGATACCATCTAACTAATAAGGTATTGAAATATTTGTTTAAAAGCAACGAAAGTAATTCCAGGAAGGTAGATAATTCCAAGCCTCTCCTAATTGCTGACCTTTGTAGAATCAGCAGCTATACATACAATGAACATATTTTTGTAAACGAATTAAAAGAAAGAAATTGAATTTATTGTTACTTGTGATATTAATTTAAAACAGTTAAATTATGTTTAACAAATATAACCGTAATTTATTGGAAATATAGTCAAGAATAAATATATGGTAGTTTGATAAATAAAACCTTTAGATGTTGATATTCAAAAAATATATTATTTATTTATTATGGAATACGATGTTTTTCTTCCTCCAAAATTTTGAATTTTAATTTTCGCTTGTCATTTTACCAAGTTCACCTTCAGAGTTAATTAATATCTATTTCAATATAATTTAATTATTACATAGTGTATATCAGTAAAAAAATACATATTATTGTACATATTATGCTGAAAGTGGAATAGATGATAGTTATTTGAGACATTACTTGAATTAGCTTCGACTCATGGCCGTGCAAACGAAGCTTACGAGACTATAATAGAAGGCAAAGTCTATTTATGTATGTACGAGTGATGTACGTACATTATTTTCTGTTCTACCTATTCTTTTGCCTAATTTTTAAGTCAAAAGATGATTATTTAGTAATATTATATTATATCTTAAATTTTATGCAGCACTGAATGCAAATAAATGCCTAAAATTTAAATTATTATAATTTTATTTTGTCGCTAATTCAATATACCTCTGAAATACTGCAGTATATTTGATATATAACTGCCATGATCTACAAATTTAAACCATCATACATTCTGTTGTTTAAATATGATTTATAAGTATTCGCAGTTAGGCAAGGCACGTATTAATGTAATTTTTAGCGAAAATTTACATTTCGTAAAGTAGATACATTAATTTTTAAAGTAGCTACTCACAATTCTTAAATCTTTAGCTATAAATTGCGTAGTAATAGTAGATATTGTATACTTGATATGTCCATAAACGTAAAAGGTTTACAATAAACTGCTAGTTTAATGACGGCAAACAGTGTTACAAAGTCGACTATTTTAAAACGGTAGAACATAAAATTAATTAAAATAATCCTAGAATTTAATTGATGATTACATAAACGATAACGTTTTGTTTCGCAACGGCTCGATTACAATTGAACGGAGCATCCTATTCCTGATTCCTATTCAAGATATACAATTTTGACAGGTCCGTAATATCAAACCCATAGTTTTTAAATTGAATATTTACCTT
This sequence comes from Phrixothrix hirtus, assembly GCA_024586415.1. Lineage (NCBI taxonomy): Eukaryota > Metazoa > Arthropoda > Insecta > Coleoptera > Phengodidae > Phrixothrix > Phrixothrix hirtus. The sequence continues at coordinate 12,372 of JAHWXV010208391.1, read as the reverse complement.
TGAGAAATTACAAAGAGGTGTGTAATAAAACGGAAAACAATGAGGTTAAACGCCTTATATCGTTGTATTCAGGAGAGTATAGTGTTTCTAAATAAGTACATAATAATATAATATAGCCTAATCAATTAAAAGAGTAACCGATATCACCAATCCGCAGGTGGTGACGTTGCGAACTTCAAATACATGTAATTAACTTAAAAGAAATACTTATAATAATACCGAAAATTCACGTTTGATAAGGTGCTACGTTCGGCTGCAATTAAACCATCCCGGAACATCTGCCCGATCCTGTACATCATTAATATATCACCTTTATCGTCACGTTTTAATTTTGAAGCATTAAAATTTTAATGTGGTACAATTATTTATTAATTTTGAATATACCGTAAGTGTTTTTAATTGTAATTGTTTCTTCAGGTGTAACAATGGATTGCCACAAATAACACAGATTGATTCAAAAATCAATTAAAATGGATGCGCTATAAGCAAAAACTAAAATAAAAATACAAAATACTTGGCTATGTAAATTTTATAATAAATTTTATGACTTTTTGATTAATAATAGAGGATGTTAAATTTCACTTTAAAACAATTTAAGTAGGTACTATATTTATAAATTAAGGATTATGTAACTATATAATAAACCATCATCTATATAAATAAATTTATTCGTCATAATAAATAATATACATACATACATATGTGTATATTAAAACGAACCTAACAAGTATATGATAATTAATAAAAATTAAGTAAACTGACTATAAAAAAAACTGTAACAAAGCATGTACATTCTATGATGGAAATGACACTTCAAATTATGAACATATATAAAACCTATTTTAAAGTAAAACATTTTAAAACGAATAATGTTTAGGATATTCTAAGATGTTTATATCCAACTACCTAAAATACAAAAGATACTTACAATTAGATCTTACTGAGAAGTTCAATAGAGTTATAAATCACAGGTCAGAACCTTTATACACACACTTGGTTTTCCATTCTTCTGGGGACTTATATACATACCACACAGTTTACGATATTTGTGGGGACGTCCGCACAAGATTTTATTGTGTTTCGACTTATAACGGAGTGTACAAAAAATAAATCAATATCCGTTATAACCTAAAGCATAGCGAGTAACATTCATAACTTAGTTTTCAAATCCCACAAATCCGGCAGAAAGTATGAGTCCCCAGAACTATGGTAAGACGTGTGTGTGCGTGCGTTATTGAACATTCTTAAGGGTCGCCAGCTATTAATTAAATAACTTGTTGATTCAATTACGAGTAAGTTGTGAAAAAGTCACTCATCAGATATCAGTGATTAATAATTAACGAGCGCAATTTACTTGTGATTTAATCATTCTAACCATCACTTGTATACACAATAAATAAATACACATAAACAATTAATGATTTAATGTAACAAAAAGGTGTAATTACAGCGTTATTTGATTACTAAAAAATAGTATGACTAGAAAAATTTATAAAAATTTTGAGATCAATATAAATTATTATAAATTAAACCTGAGCACCGGTTCTGGTAGCTGACCGTGACGGTGTTACAGGTTAATCAGTAACTTACTGACAGAGTGTAGCTGCAAAGAGATCTAGATCCTTTGGCCTGGAAAATAATACATTAACTAAATTGTAATAATGAAATTTAAATGCTGACAATTGACCATATTGGGTGCTCTGAAGAATAACGCGACTGATCGATGTAAAGTAAATTTTAAATTTGTTTAAAGTGAATCAGAAATTTTAATTGCAGTCATATTACTGTAGTGAGCATATTAGATTAGTTATAAGTTTGTTAAAATTTAGGAGCCACCACAATATTAATTAATAAAGATAAAAACCAATCTTGAAAAAAAGTTATAGGTCCTAAATAATGTAACCGGCACCCACATAGAAAATTAATGCAACTCAAAACGATGAAAAAAAAATGAAATACTTAATTATTACCAGAAGTCAGGAAGTAACCATAGATACCACTCCAATACAGAGAGATCTAAACTCAGTATCTGTCTAGTCCAGAAAAGATCTTAACTCTTGCTTATACAAAAAGAAAAAGGTCATCAAGATATCTGTAAATATTGACAGGTGCAACAAAGGCAACCAGTAACTAATATAAAAAAGATATAAGTATTCACTTACCCACTTCTGTACAATCATTAATAACTTTGTTTCCAAATAATAATTCAAGGTTATATTAATTCACCAATGTGGATTGGTAACCGGTTCTCCCAACCCTTGTAGGACCTTGAGACCCATTCTGTAAGATGAAAAATTTAGTCCGTCAAAAATAATTAATTAAACAACAAAGAATTGGCTTAGTATGTAAACAACACGCAATTGTAATCAATGTAAAATAAGTGAACAAGACATTTTTAAAGGCAGTTGAATGAATGAATTTAATAGATAAGCAGTCGGTAAATTTTATGCATGCGTCTTGTTTACAGGCCAAGGCAAGACTCTCGTCTCTACCCTCTGGCATGTTAAACAACTTGTGGTCAGGTACTGATTCAGTAGTAAGTGCGTGCGTTTTGTTTTATTAATGATAAATAGATCGAAATTGCTTACTTGGAGAAAGTAAATTTAAATTACAAGTAGTTACTTGAAGGTGAATAAACCAGCCCTTAAACTAAAAGTCTTAACTAAATGAAAATTTATATGTCATAACTACATTTTTATGCAAAACTAAGAATTTAGTTAAAATCGAAAAACCAGAAGTACCAGTTTATATTAGCCATCTTTAAAAATTTTTCGAATTTTTAGATTTTTGTGATTTTCTTAAAATTGACTAGAAGGATTTGTTGTAAACTTAGTAATTTTCTTAGTTAACGAATTTCGTTATATACTAACCAAGCGATGTCTAATAAATTATCGAAAATCTAGTAACCGGAAGTACTTAAGTATTATTTGTGAACAATAAATCTCAAAAACTAAATATCGTATAGAAATGAAATATTATATTTAGGTTTCCTATTTTCCGTGCATAAAAAGCGAAAATTTAATTAAAATCGAATGACCGGAAGTGTCACTTTATTCTTGCGATTTTCTCGAAAACGGCTATAACAATGTTTTTAAAACTTCCGATTGTCTGTGATGCTATTTTACTCGAAGCAATGGTTTCTCTCAAAAATTTTGTTGAAACAGTTTATCACAAAAATCTCTGAAGTTAAACCGCGTTTTGCGGCTCAGTAACTTGGATGGGTGACCGTTACAGTTATCGTTCCCAAACTAAATGTATATAATATTTTAATCACTTGTGGATGTTATTTTCATATACGTCAGAGAAATTCGTGTGTTTGTGACGTTTCCGGTGGAACCGTAGTAATATCGCCAAACGCGATCTAATGGAATTCCGAGAATTCTACGTGTTTTCGCTATATTAGTGATTCAGGAAGTGTAACAAGACTTTATTAAAGACAAAACAAATTTTAAGAAAGTGTTAAATACAGCACGCGAGTGTATAGTTTTAGTTTAATTACAAACCAAATAATTGATTAATTAAAAGCTATTATAAAAGATGCTATAAGCTAATCAATAAAAATTATACAACCTGACGCATAAATCACCGTTTTACCGTCCGAAATTAATCAAGATTGTTTTGATAACGGAAACAATTAACATAAGCAACAATCTCAAATGATTTAAATATTAATTAATTAATAAAATGTAATTAAAAACTATTACGTAATATTGCGTCACGTCGTGCAACGATTTGTTAAAAGAAAATGTATTTGTTATCCGAATTGATTAAATAGCAGACAAAAAAACCGTAAAAATCCATATTTGGTGAATAAAGAACGCGAATATCACTTTAACTATAAATAAGACGCTTTTGCGAATTGAAAATCAGTCTTCGTATGAGATTCAATACGGGATATTGCCTCGCGCATAAACCGTAAAAGCTTTTCTGTAAAGTCAAGCTATTTTGTTATTAAATTTTGCAATGATCTTCACGTAATGTCTTCTGAGCTCGTCAAGACTGCTAAAGTCCTGTATACAGTTTAAATTAATAATCCGTTAAAAAGTGCCACATGCTAGAACGACGCTCTGTCTCGAGTTGCTCTGTAACGAAGACAGACTGAAGTGTAGAACAGTATAACCTCAGCAATCCTCGTAAACAAGTATCCCTGGCATTAGCGTCGCCGAACCTGCAACAGAATTGACTTTTGGACGACCACAAACAAGTTTCTCTGTAACTACTAGTGCCCGATTCTAAGCGTCCGTCAACGTCATTATTGATAGCGGATGTACAACTACGCTGTACCGAGATTACCCTTCATACAAAGTATTCTGTCATTTGCAGACGAGTTGCTATGTAGTGATCTGGAAACAACGCTAGACGTCGTGACGCTTACCGATACTGAGTGGCAAAAAGGGTCGCAAGTACACGCTAACGCTACCACTACCGCATCAAATATCCATCCCCTATATAAACTACGTACACGGCGTCCACCAAGAGCGACGCGTCCGTGCTCAGATCTCGAAGCATACCGCCGACTTTCGCGCTCAGACCTAGCAGAACTTAGCCGAGACAGAACACGCCGCGCCTACAACTTGCATCAACGCCGTGACAACCTCAAATATTGACAGCCGCATAAATCTCATACAGAAGTTAACTTTTCATGCATATACAAATGATTGTAATTAACGCATTTTGTCTGCTATCAGAAAACTATTTTATTTTATTTTCATTTTGAACTATTATAATTTTGGTTTGATTTGTGTAAATACGCTGTTCCAATTTCTGTTTAATTTTGTAAATAAATTATTATTACTATCTTTCCTTTTAATACCGCCGAAAACCGAAACGATCATCAATTAAATATCACCGAAATTTGTTTCATGACCGAAGTCCGAGCGACGTCATTTTAATAAACAACGTCCCCCGGTAAACAATTATTTCACATAGATACCGACTACGAAACCAGACGAAGTTGCTGAGGACATCACCAGGACCCGTCCCGCACGACCGAGCTATCACCGAGCAGAATGTAAATTCTTTTTCTTCATCGTGCACCTTTCATCAGGATTTGAAACATCATATCAGGTTTTTATAATTTAATTTTAAATTTCTAAAATGATGTATCTACATATTCTCAGAAACCTAGAACGTAACCTAAAACTTCAAGATTGTTTTAATACGACAGATACTGAATTGAATTTTAAGCAATGTGCAAAATGAGCTGACTATGGCAATTTGGCCGTCCTAAATGTTGACTATTTAATGCACCTCACCGCTTATACACCTGTTAGGTGGTCACTTGGAATAGATCGTATTAATACTGATTTACCCCGGAACTGTGTCATTTGTTTATCAATTGTGGGTATGTATCTTATGGTAGTCATAGATTTAGAAACAAGCAATTTATCTTTGTTGGGGTTAATAGATTAATAGGTAGTATCGGGTGATCCAAAAGGTTTGAAAACAGATTAAATTTGCTTCCTGCAGTCATTATTTCATTGGAAAATATAGGACCTACGTATAACGCGTGTTCTAAACCTTCCAACCCAAATACCAATTTTAATTAGATGTAAACTAGTTTGTTCAAAATTACGTCGATTTTCAGATGCCCATGTTCGATAATTTTGACTATTGGCGCAATTTGACAAATGGACCCACACTTGCATCACTCATAAACGTTAAATTTATAACATCGTCATTGTTTAAACCATTCACAATAATTTCGCCTACGTTCATAATCGGGTTCATATAATGTTGAATAACAGAAACCATAAAGGTGCATTTGTAGACTTTTATGTAAAATCCCCTGGTATGTCCCATAAGAAAGTCTTGTAATTAAAAACAAATTAACCCCAAAATGAGTTTTTGCTATTTCATAACTTACCAGTTTGAAAACTTAATTTTCGAACTCATTTCTTAGGACTTCGTTCAATTCGCTGTCTAACTTTCTCTAAAATTTCATTAGCACGTACAGTAGGACGACTAGTAAAATTTCCTTTATAAACGCAGTATTTGTTTTCAAAACGTTCAACAATTCTTTATTTATGTTGAGCAAACGCTTTAAACAGAATAGCAAGGTCAGGATGTATACCGGATACAGGACTGTAACGAATACAACCAAATTCTATATTCATTGCGGGTAGTACTTTTAAAGTGCACTTTTATAATAAAAGCCTCTTGTTCAGTTGTGAATAGTACTTTTCTAAATTAAAAACAAATTACGCTTTCATAACCTCATTACTTACTGCTAGAAAACAATGTTGATTGGTTCGTAGTTCTGAAAAGAACTGTTTAATATTTCAACTCGAAGTTAGTAAAATAAAACAAATTAAAATAGGAAAATTGAAGCCAAGGAACAAATTAAAAAGCAAAAATATTGGATTGCTAACGCTGAACATTAAAAATCACCAAAATACTAACGCGCGCTATCCAAACTGCCTTCAACCGTTGCTTGAAATATTGTAAAATATCGTACAATGCTTCAATCCACGCTTCAACCTTTTTGGATCATTTGGTATTATCATTAAAATGAATGTTTTATTTGTTAGATACCTGTGGTCTACTTCCTGGTCTAATGTATTCGATGCCATGGAAAATATCGGAGTTCTTGCTTTGCCAAATAAATTGTTTATTTGAATTTTGTTGGCTAGGGTATAAATTTCCTTCTTCCTCCTTCTAATGGAATTTAATTAAAAAAGCATAAGAAAGCATTTCTTTGAATTTTTTATTGTGTTACTATAAAAAAATGAAGTTACTTCGAATATAATTCTGATAGGAATAAATTACCATATTATATTTTGCTTAGTGAATGAGCTCGTACTATTTTTACCTCTTCAGCTCTTCAGAAGCATCACCTTCAGAAATTTATAAAACATATTCCACGTATTAATTATGATCACAGTTACTAAGACAGTTATCTTCATTTTCAACTAGAATTAGCCTTATTTCAACATTATTTTTCCTTCCATAGACACTTTTGTTTTTACACAATATCAAATATTGAATATACAATACTTTTGAAATTAACTTTGATATAAATTGGCAAAATTTCTCTGTTTTTAATATTCCCACTTCACTTGGAACTCTCAATTACGTATTCACAAAAGAACTATAGAAATATATCCACATAGTCTTAAATTCTAATGCTTCAGTATACAAGGTGTCCGAGAAATAAAGATATTTAACACATGTCTATACAAGACTTTTGTGGACAAAAATTTGTTAACAGTTTTAATCTAATTCGAAATATAATATTTACAAACTTAAAACAGAAAATTTTGTATCATCTTATTTTATGTACTTTGTTCCTTAACGACAAAATCAGCTGTTTAAATGCTATTGGGGTAACAATTCGAACATATTATTTTTAAAATTGTGGATTTCAATTTCTCCCATTTTCCTATACATTTTTGTTAAATAATGAATTACAAAGAAATAATGTATGGTAAATTTTTACCGGAATTAAATTTTTTGTCATAATTAAAAAATAATTATTACAAATATTCAACAAAATGAACTATAAATAAAAAACTTTACCTATCTAAACCATACTAAATTGTCTAGGAGTTTCAAACAGTGTAAATATGAAATGGAAATGCGCGAATCTTGGTTAAAAGAAATTACTTTTATAGCTTTTTATGACGTCATAGTTGGTAATGTAGTGTTGACACCTTCAAACTTTAGATTAAAATACATTATATTATGAAAATTCTAGTTACATTTTCGAGTAAGGTATGGCAGTATTTACGAATGTATTTACGAATTCGATATTATGATAATGAAGACTATTTATTCTATTTAATGCTGTTGATGGTACATCACTTTAAATATAAAAATTATTTATGTTAAAATAGAAAAATAAAGTAAAAGCTTAACGGAAATCTACTATTTTAGTAAAATTTATAGTCATTTCTGTTAAAGATAATAAAAAAACTTCTCTTTTATGTTTGTTTGAACAACGTAAGCATTGATTACATTTTTGAAAGGAGATTAAGAACATTCTTCCACAACACTTATCATACTATGATGCTGTTCCGTTCTTCCCGACCATTAGAGGCTACCCCGAACTGTATTTTACGACAATAGCTGAACTAAACTACCCTTGAACGTAGTGCTTAAGAGTTTATGAATTTAATCTCATTGATATGAATTGAAATACATAATATTTACTAAAGTACCCTAAATATTAACATAAAGTTCCCATCTTGAAAGTGTTAGCTTTCAACTAATTTATGGAGTTGTTATTAATTAAGTGACTAATTCATGAAGTAAACAAAGCAAAGAAAAGCATCTAGAAACAAAAATTCTAAAGGTAGTAAATAGAATAGTAGTAAGCTCAATATCACATATTTACACTTAGCATTATAAATTAATTACACAGTCACATTTTACTAGTCATCATCTTGTTTAAATGGCTAAACAAGCATTTTAGAAGCGCGCGTTTTTGTACACCATTCAAACACCTAATAGACACTATCTTGCTGACACCATCGTGGCCTGGATGCGTTCGACAATTCTGCTTAAACGTCATTTCAAGGGTGGCACATTGTCTTCCCGAATGATTACCGGATATAGTAAATGTGGTGTCCTGGTCTTCCATTTTGTATGTACTTGCAGCTCTCCAACGTATTCCTTTGACCAACGATTCCAAAAGTGTTGGATAAGTTGTTGAACCCGTTGAAAGTTCGAGAGTCTACCTGCATTGATGTTGACCTAATTAGGATCCCGTGGTCCAATCAGTGTCTTCCCAATCAAAAAATGTGCAGGCGTGGTAGGAGCAAAGTCATTAAGATCATTGGTAAAGAGTGCTAGAAGTCGTCAGTTTAAAATTTCTTCAATTTGTACTAAATAAGTATAAAGTTCCTCAAATGTTAATAACGCGTTGCCTACTACCTGCTTTAAATGATATTTCACTGTTTTTATCCCTGCCTCCTACAATCCTCCCAAATAGGGTGGCCGCAGTGCTATAAATTTACAACTGATTCCCTAATTATTACCGACGGAGGTTAAAATTTTTTGCATGTTAGATGAATTTAATAATTTTCTGAATTCTGCAGCTGCGCCTACGAAATTGGATCCGTTATCAGAATATAATATCCACGGTTTTCCTCTACGCACTATAAATCTATTTAGTGACGCCAAGCACGCCTCAGTGGTGAGGCCGGAGACTAACTCCAAATGAACTGCTTTAGTGTAAAACAAATGAAGAGGGATACATAACATTGTGTTACCTTACATGCACGACCCTTTTATCTTCGATCAAGATCGACCCACAATAATCTAGTCCGGTTACCTCAAATGGTGATCTAGGGTTGACTCGGTCCTCGGGAAGTGAACCAATTTGATTGTCAATAACAATAGGATTGTTACCAAAACAGATTATACAGTTTCGTATAACTTTTCGCACTGAATTTCGTCCAGAAATCAGTCAAAATGTTTCGCGTAATGAAGCTAGTACCGCTTGGGGGCCTGCATTAAATAAAGGCTTATGTTCGTGTTCAATTATTAAGTTAGTCATATCGTGCTTGGCAGAAAGCAACATTTGATGTTTCTTGTCTATCTGGAAACCTGAATTCTGCAATCTACCGCCTACTAGTAAATTTCTGCATTTATCAATAAATGGGTTTAGAGGGAGAAGTTTGCTCCGTTTATCTATCTGATTATTACGTAACCTTAAACAATGTATGTCGTAAGGGGATGCTTGCGCTTCGACTATTTTTATTAATACGATTAATGCGTTATTTAATTCTTCCAGGGTTAGTTCTCCAATAGTTCTTTGTGGGAGAACATTAAGTGCATTATTCTTGAACCTAAAGCGGTATGCTACCACTCATTTGATTTTAGTAAAAGAAGAGTACCTGGAAAAATCTCAATATTGTTAGATTTTAGCGCTACTAGAGAAATGCCCGTTTTACGTTTTTCCCTAATGACCAATTCGGAATTTTCCTTGATATCTAGATGCGGTTTATGGACTGACCATAGCCATTTAGGACGCGTTAACCATTGTGGTCCGCTCCACCAAAGGTCAGCCGTTAATAACTTCAAGCTGTTGGTTTCGCGCGATATCAAATCCGCGGAATTGTCATTTGAATTTACATGTCCCCAATTTTCGACATAAATTAACCTTTGAATTTCCACTAGGCGGTTAGAGACAAATGGTTTCAATAGATAAAGTGCTGTATTAATCCATGCCAGAGTCACCGTTGAATCGGACCATAAAGTCGTTCGACTTATATTGACCTTGAGCGACGATTGTACCTTTCGCACGAGCTTTGCTAACAATAACGCAGCCCACAATTCTAGCTTCGGTATTAATACAGTTTTTAGTGGCGCTACCTTTGAATTCACGCACAATAATCTGGTAAGAATAGTGCCTTCTCCAGTTTGGTTGTGCATATAAATACAAGCTCCGTAATCTGTATCTGAGGCATCTGTGAAACCATAAATTTCTATTTGACAGTGCGTATCTATTAATAAATTCCTGGGGAGTTCTAATTTTTTCAACAGATGTAATTCATCTTGAAAGCGTAGCTGTCATGTGTGCAACTCCCTTGATAATGAATCATTCCATAATAACTTATGCTACCATAATTGTTATAAAAGAACTTTTTCCACTGTTACAATCGGCCCTAATAGACCAAAGGGATCGAAAATTTCCGAAACCTTCGATAAAATCAATTTTTTGGTTACAGAGCCATGATCAATTTTACCTTTTAATCGATATCCCAGCGTATCAAATTTAGGATACCAGAGCAAGCCCAATGTATTAGTGCTGTACTCAGATCCTAAAGTTAAAATTTTATTGTTTGATATTTCATCAGTAAATTTAAGTATTTTCGGGTGATTTGAGTTTCACTTTCTGAGCTCCAAACAACCTTGCTTTAAAATTGATATAATATGGTCGCGGAGAGTAATAGCGCATTCAACGGTGTCAGTTCCAGAAAGTAAGTTATCTACGTAGAAACTATTCAGTGCGGGCCTCGGAATACGCGGAAACATTTTCATAAGTCAACGGCTGTAGGGATTTAATAGCAAGGAATGAACCGGAAGCAGTGCCGTATGTTACCATATGTAATTTAAAATCTTTCAACGGGTCATTCGGAGTTTCCCGCTAGACTATGCGTTGTAAACATCTCTGCTCAGGATTTATTAAAACTTGTTGATACATTTTAACTATATCACTTGAGAAGACGTATTTATACTTGCGAAACCTAAGTAAGATAGAAAATAAGTCGTCTTGAATCACAGGGCCTACCATCTGAATGTCGTTTAATGAGACAGTACTGGTGGTGTTTGCAGATACATTAAAAACTACTCTAAACTTGGATGTAACACTTTCTTCCTTTTCGACGCCCTGATGCGGAAGATAACACGTGACTTTATTTGACCCTACAATTTCTGCTTCGCTCATAATATATGACCGAATTTAATATATTCGTTCATAAATGAAACGCATTGTTCCCTTAAACTAAATTTTCCTTGTAATTTTTTTTCTAGTGATAAAAAACAATTGATAGCACTCTGTTTTGATTCACCTATTTTATTCGCAGTTGGCCTGCCTCAATGGAATAGACACGATAAGCCTACTCTCAACGCGTGTTGTGTTATTTAACAAATGCTGCTCACACACTTATTCTTCTTCCGACAGTGCTATTGAATCATCGACTCATTCTTCGATTTCCTAGAATCTTTTTAATTGATCCTGTATAGCCCGATTATTACCTATAGAAATATTACAAACAGCTTGGCATGCCGTTAACGGCAACTCTAGTAGTGGGCTTCCAATCTAGTTTTATATAAAATACCTTGATTCAACAATTATATTTGACCTATGCATATTAGTTCCCAGAAGATCTGCGATCCAATCAAGACCTTAATTTTATCTGATGTATTTGGGATTCCAATACAATAAGAATTATAACTAGAATGTATAGATACGTCTACCTTATGTGTTAAATTGGAGGTTACTTTAATAATTCCCGTAATAGCAAGGTCCACACTCGTGATATCTAAATTTAGCAAGTCACATAATTTCTGAGTGACAAAATTTGTTCCACTACCCGAATTTAAAACAGTTTATGATGTTTCCGGCTTTACTTTCGATACTACAACTGCGGTTGACAACAACACTTGTTTGAAATTCTTATCTTCTTTATTACTCATAAGAACTACTTAAAACCTGTCTCGACATAATTGCGGCCTCATGGGTTGAAGCGGCCATTCGGAGAAGTTTCTGTCAAATCTACTGCCTTTCCCAGGATGGACGTTGTTAAAGGCTTAGGAGTTGTCTGAGATTGCCACGTAGCAATTTGAATGAGTGTATTTATTAGAAACGTGACAAAAAAATCTTTGACCGTCTAGCTCTAAAGTTATCGGCAGAGTAGGGGTAGG
>JAHWXV010208277.1:0-13149 GCA_024586415.1 Phrixothrix hirtus | reverse complement strand
TTTGTCTAGGTCTTTTAGTAGGAGGCCAATTTTCTCTTAACTGAGTTTCAAGTCTGCAAAAAATTTTGTCAGTCGGTGGTCTACGATGTGGATAGCGTTGACAGTACAAATTTGCGGCAGCAACTGCATTTTTCCGGCATTCACCAAAAATTAAAATCATATGTCTTTTCGTTATTTGAATACATCTTCTAATAAATCAATACAATTGGGTAATAAACGTCAAGATTAATGACTAGGGTGTTTGAACTACTACAAATGCTTGCTTGACTAATATGATATTTATGCTTTCAAATAACATTAAAGGTGAATACCAATTTTATTAGTAGTTCATTATACTCGTAGTAGTTTAAATATTACAACTTAATTATTGTCAGTTGAAAATATGACAAATCAGGTACATACTTGTTTTTGTATTGAAATAGTGACCTATGAAAGTGTAAATTGGGTTGCCTATTTGGGACATTCAGGGTCGTCAATACTCAGTAATAGTCCTGCATATTTTGGTTTCTTTAAATTTTAAAGATTTTGTCATTCTTTTATAACGTTCGGTTAAACCAACACCTTTTTCAAAAGACTTTTATAAAGTATTCATACAAGTTTCATATTGCTTTAAAATTTTTATTAATGCTGGTCGAAGAGAGAGTTTTTAATAAATTTAATTGTAATATTAGTAATTTTTTGAATGTCTCTAAAATCTTGTCTTCTACCACTGGAGTATTTAAAAAAGAAATCTAGGTTATTTATAAAATCCTCAAAGTTAAAATTCAACTTTTTCAAACCTTAAAAGAAGTATGAATCATATGTAACGTGTACATGTGTCTGTATTTAAAATTGTTGTCCCATGATTTTGTTCTAACTTGTTCTTTAGCAAGTGGTGAAATATTAAATTCATATTAGGACCATCCACGCTAATTTGTAATAAATAATCCAAATTAGAATGTAACTTTAAAAAAAATTTCAATTAACATTTCTGCATTGCAATGACCCACAATATTGCGCATGCGCAAACTTAATTTCTGTAGAAAACCAATATTGAACATAACCATCATATTGTTTATTTGATCAGTAGTGGTATCATCAAATAAGAAAATATGAATTTCAAAAATTAAATGAGATTTAATAACTAGCATGATGTCATATTCAACAATATATTTAATTTTTGTATATCCAAGTGAAATTTTTTTAACAATGTCTGAATCTGGAAACATTGCAGACAGAATATCTTTCATTTTAGCATTGGAATTATATGAATAGCCAAATTCCACTTCATATAAAGTCCATATTAACTCAGCACTGGTTACTTGATCAATTATTATTGAATTTTGTTTTAAATGATCTACTAATATGGATTGAGATTTATTTAAACCGCATACAGAATCTGTTTATGTTTGCTGCCTTTAGCATGACTTACATTGGCGTTTATCTGAATTGTTAATTTCAAAAGTTACTTTAAAATAGATGCAGCAAGCATTGTAAATATATTTGTCAGCCTTAATCCATTTATATTCCTCCTCACATTTTTTTTGATGTTTTACTCTTTCAGGCATTACTAAAAATTTTTTATTTAAACACTTACCACAATCACCAAAGTAAAACATTTACCAACACAGCAAACGCGTATAGGTTTGATTCAAACAATGCCACTATTAATAATAAGGATAATTTTATCCTTTAAAAATGTTCTAACATAAAAATTATTATGATATATCATTTATGTATGTGCATACATAAATATGTTATTTTGGCCTATATTTTGAATGAGGTATATTTGCATTTCCAGGCCATCAGAACCATAGATATATCACACCTGATACGATTGTAAAACACAGGAATTTACAATCTCAATTTTATCGTAAAAGCTATTTGAGGACAGAAAAGATGATTTAATTATTGTAAACACGAATAGAATAGCACCTGATTATCGCGTACAAACAATTTTTATGTTTGACTATACAAAATCTATAAATATACAAAGTTTATAAGTAGTACAGATGAAAACCAGAAATAAGAAATATTTTCCAAAACTAAACATTTTAGGAATTTTATGAATTTTAGGATATTTGTTTTATGTTATGACCAACAGGCTCATTTTATGATTTTATAACTTTTGGGAACTGTCATTTCTATGTGGCGGACATTTTTTCCATATTGTAAATAAGTGGTTATAAGTCATATTGAAATCGCATGCCTGTTAAAATTTTGTCACAAGTTTAAGTCACATGAAATAAACAGTTTTAGTCCCCTTTTTGCTATGACAGTATTTAATTGTATGTTTCATAAAAACGAAACAATTAACATATTTATACTATATTTTGTGAGCAAGCTTAGAATGTGGTTTACAACAATTTTAAAATTGTTTAAATATTTACCAGCATTATTCTAAAAACTGAGGACATTTGCAAAAGTGATTCCTTAGAATCTATGCTGCAATTTAACTTACTGAAATAATTACACTATTATAGCTTTAAACTAAGAGGATTAAAAGCATGAGTTTATACAGTTATGCAATTTTCCCATAATTACCTAAAATTAATTATCAGTAATAAGAATTACTACATAATCGCTCTACATTGTATTAATTATTCATATCAAGTCAATATTTATGTAATTGGAATGAGAACATTACAAAGGTTTTTCTGTCTATGATTATGTAAATGCCTTTTTAATAGCTCTTCTGTTTATACACATAATTACACAGAATATTTGAACCATTTTTCTCCAACATACATGCGAAAATATTTTTCAGATTATTCTTCGAAATACAACCATAATCACACACTTAATATTGATCAGTTTTTCTCCTGTATGAAGAAGTATATGCAATTACATGATTGTTTGTGGTATAACTGGGATCACATTATGAACATTTCAATGGTTTTTCTCTGGTATAGATAAGCAAATGTGTTTGCAGAACACGCTTTCTACTGGCACTATAATCACATGCTGAACGTTTGCATGGTTTTTCACCGCTATGAATACGCAGATGAGATTGCAGATCACGCTTTCTATTGGCACTATAATTACATGCGGAACATTTGAATGGTTTTTCACTGGTATGAATAAGCAGATGTGAATGCAGATCACCCTTTCTAATGGCACTATAATCACACGCTGAACATTTGAATTGTTTTTCACCAGTATGAATAAGCACATGCATTTTCAAATTATTCTTTGTAGTGCCACCATAATCACACATTGAACATTTGAACGGCTTTTCTCCGGTATGAATAAGCAAATGCGTTTGCAGATCATGCTTTCTAATAGCACTATAATCACATGCTGAGCATTTGAATGGCTTTTCACTAGTATGAATAAGCAGATGCGTTTGCAGATCACCCTTTCTAATAGCACTATAAACACACATCGAACATTTAAACACTTTTTTACCGGTATGAATAAGCAAATGGATTTTCAAATTAGTCTTTGTAGTGCTACTATAATCACACATTGAACATTTGAACGGTTTTTCACCGGTATGAATAAGCAAATGCATTTTCAAATTATTCTTTACAGTGCTACTATAATCACACATTGAACATTTGAATGGTTTTTCGCCAGTGTGAATAAGCAAATGCATTTTCAAATTATTCTTTGTAGTACCACCATAATCACACATTGAACATTTGAATGGTTTTTCTCCTGTATGAATAAGCAAATGCGTTTGCAGATCCCGCTTTCTAACGCCACTATAATCGCACACCGAACACTTAAACGGTTTTTCACTGGTATGAATAAGCAAATGCTTTTTTAAATTATACTTTGTAGTGCCACTATAATCGCACACTGAGCATTTGAATGGTTTTTCTCCGGTATGAATTAGCAAATGCGTTTGCAAATCACGCTTTTGACTAGCACTATAATCACACGCTGAACATTTGAATGGTTTTTCACCGGTATGCATAAACACATGCGATTGCAAATCACGCTTTCTTATGGTACCATAATTACACACCGAACACTTAAATGGTTTTTCACTGGTATGAATAAGCAAATGCTTTTTTAAATTATACGTGGTAGTGCCACTATAATCGCATACTAAGCATTTGAACGGTTTCTTACCGGTATGAATATGCAAATGCGATTGTAGACTACGCTTTCTAATGGTACTATAATCACACACCAAACACTTAAACGGTTTTTCACTGGTATGAATAAGCAAATGCTTTTTTAAATTACACTTTGTACTGCCACTATAATCGCACACTGAGCATTTGAACGGTTTTTCTCCGGTATGAATAAGCAAATGCGTTTGCAGATCACGCTTTCTAATGGCAATATAATTACACGCTGAACATTTGAATGTTTTTTGACCGGTATGAGTAAGAAAATGCGTTTTCAAGTTATACTTTCTGGTGCTACTGTAATGGCACATAACACATTTGAACGGTTTTTCATGGGTGTCGATACACATACTAGTTATAGAATTATACTGTACATCTTCAGTTTGGATTTGTATAGATTGGTTTGAATTATCTTTTTCTGGGTCACATAAATCAAATTCTTCAGTTTTAATTTCATGTTTAAAAGTACACTGATAATTTTCAAATAAATTTTCATAAAATAGACTTTTACTTTGTTCAAATTTATGTGTAAATTTAAATACAGTATGAATAGCCTGACAACAGTTTACACATAACATTGGCTTTGAACAAATACGTAGATCCTATTGAAAAAATGGTTAAAATGTATGATTGTAATCAATATAAACTCACCAATTCAGGACAACAGAAAGTCAGTTTGTCACGGAATGTCATTTCTACTTCATTCAATTTAATGGAATGTATGTAAAAATTTCTTAAATTATCCTTTTCTAACAACAAGCAAGTTCTACACATTTCAGAAAAGAATCTATGGTAATCCTTCGTTATGGAATTGTTGGAAACTATATTCGAAGAAGTGGCTGCATTTTCCGCCATGTTTACTAGACGTTTTAACAGATGCAATGAACTAAAGATATAACTGGAATGCTTGCTTAAGGGTCACTTTACACATATAATAATTATTCTCCAATAACGAAAATTTTCGGAGAAATAATCAGTATTTGTTTGTCAAATCAAACAGTTTAAATTGTTTTACATGCCACCTTAATTCTTATTCCGTTGCTTGAATTCCCGCTATCGAAAAGTTGAGTTATTTGTTATAGAGTGCCTTTATAAATAGAGTGAAGACATACATCTCAGGTGGCCATGTTTGTTCCAAGTTAATAATGGTGTAGCCATATGGAAGAATCTTAAAAAATTGGTTTTCAAATGCTTTAAATCTTTATTAGAGTCCTAACGAGGTCGAAATCATGATCGACGAGTGGCTGTGCGCGCCATTTGAAAATGCAAAACTTTGTTGTTAGCTTACCTAGATTTTTATGTAAGGTTATGCGATTTTGACTAGCCTTGTAAACGCTTCGCAAAAACAAACATCTACAAACTTGAAAATGTGTTATTTGCTAAATCAACCATTCAATTTGAAAAATATATGCACCATTGAAAAGATAATTTGGCGATATGACTTTTTTTTACATACATTGCCGTTTAAAATTATTGGGGTGATTTCACACCCGCTTGGGAGTTAAGGTGACATGAATGGAAAAATTCTCCCCCTAATGAATAAAATCGCCGTGTCCGAGCGTTTTTGTCATATTTTAGTTTAAAAGGTCAAAACGACCTGTTTTATTTTCGGCGGCCACTATAAGTGCAAACAGAATAATAAATTTGATAATTTTGAATTAGTTAGTTTATAAGGTAAAAGTACCTATCAAAGACCTACTAAAAATCACCACCTAATACCGACGTACCAATCGCCAACTAGAAAACCATGCTTATCAAAGCTTTTACTGAGCAGCTATTCAAATTTGCATTGAATTGACAGTTACTCTACATATTCAATGGCAAAAATGTATGGTGATAGTTGTAAGAGTCAGCACAATAAGGTCAGGAATTCTATTTTGTTGTGTTATGTGTGGATACAAGCTTGTGTTGTATATGAGGTTGTGTAAATTACTAACTGTTTAACCTAATTTGTAGAAATGCTTTTAAAATAATAGCAACTAAGCTTTTGTTTTGTGATATAAGTTTACCTTATATTAATCTTAATCTTATTTATACGTTATTTATTGTGTAATACTATTATTAAATGATAAAAATATAAAAAACATAGATGGGTCGTTAATAGGTATTGATATTTTCCCTGTGTTCAATTAACGACCCAATAGGTCGCTAATAGGATTTCTAATGGTAATTTTTGTTAAGTATTTTTACTTTCTCTTACCTATATGAAATATAGTATAGAGAAAGTATTGTTTTCATCCAAAATTTTAGATGTCGAAATTATAGTGGAAATACATGTTTTGCGGTCCCCTGAGTCCGAAAATCATGTTTTTAAAAATTGGTTTGTCTGTATGTGCATGTGAACAGGATATCTCGAATATGAAAAATCGTAGATAAATAAAATTTTATATTTAGATTTATATCCATTCTCGTACTCGACTGCAATAATTTCATTAGAATCCAATAACCGGAAGTGCCACTTTACTCTTGTCATTTTTTGGTTTTTCGAGATTTTCTCGAAATCGG
This sequence comes from Phrixothrix hirtus, assembly GCA_024586415.1. NCBI lineage: Eukaryota > Metazoa > Arthropoda > Insecta > Coleoptera > Phengodidae > Phrixothrix > Phrixothrix hirtus. The sequence continues at coordinate 6,583 of JAHWXV010208277.1, read as the reverse complement.
CTCTAACGATTTTTTTAAATTTTATATTTGTTTTCTATCTTCTACACATGAGATTTCAAGAATTTAGTTAAAATCCAATGATCAGAAGTCTACTTTACTCTTGTCATTTTTTGGTTTTTCGAGATTTTCTCGAAATCGGCTAAACGATTTTTTTTAAATTCTATATTTAAGTTTGCTATCTTCTACACATGAGACGTCTAGAATTTAATTAAAATCTAATGACCAGAAGTGCCACTTTATTCTTGCGATTTTGAAGTTTTTTATGATATTCTCGAAAGCGTTTTTAACAATTTTTTGAAACTTGCTACGCTTTTTATGTCTTTGACATCATTTACCGTGAACTTGGAGCTTTTCCTGAAAAAAATACGTTGAAGCTAGTTATCAGGGTTTTGCGTGACCAGTAACTTGGATGGGTGTCCGTTACAATTATCGTTTCCAAAATAAACGTAAATAATAATTTAATTATTTGTGGACACTATTTCCATATCTATATGTGTAAGAGAAAGTCGGGTGTTGTCTCACATAAGATTTTTTTAAATATAAATGCAGTTTATTTTTTTAATTAGCTTTTATAGTTTATGCAAACCTATATAAAATATGCTTACTAATTTCCGACCTATCTTATCGTCCATAATAGAGGCTATTTATTTATTTATTTAAAATTACGCATTTGTCAAGTGATTATCAAAAACGATTGATTCTAAAAACAGTCACAAAATGTATGCAAACAGTAAAACTTATAAAAAATTGATTGTTAATGGTTTTTTATATCTTTAAGAATGTGTTAAGTTCATTGTAGTTATTTAAATTACGCTATTTGAAAGGGGTTAATAGGATTTTAGACGGAAATGGCTTTTCCTATTAACGTCCTGTCAAATCGGTAATAAGTAACAACATTTGTAGCATGCGCTAATTAGCGACCTATTATTCATTTCAGTTACTTGATTGTTTTATATTTTATTTATTGCATCAAAACGGCAGAATATGCACATTTAATTCTGATTGAGTGCTGAAACTAAACTTCAGTGTCAGTGCTTTACCTATTTTCAGTTTATAGTATTTCTGAATTTGATTTTTGTAACCGTTAAAAACACTTTTTTAAATTTTTTTCCTACTTGAGCACTACTTATAAGAGTTTTACTGAGGTTTGTCATTTCCTTTAATGAAGTTCATTCGTTAATTAAAATGTTACATCTACATGCTTTCTTATTTTTAGAGATATGGCAACAAGCAGTACTAAGAAGCGTTATCAGTATACCGAAGAAATATTGAGTAAGGCGTTAAATGCAATTAACGATGGGTTGTCTGTGTATGAAGCCTCAAAACGGTTTGGAATTCCGGGAACAACGTTTAAAGATAAACTGTCCCAGAAATATAAAAATAAAAAGTGCGGTGTTCAACGTGTTTTATCTATAGATGAAGAAAGGCTTATAGTTCAATGGATTCATTATCTAAGTGACCTTGGATTTCCAGTGACAAAATTTCAACTGCTGGATTGTGTAGGGGGCCTTTGGCTAAAAATTTAATCCGGCCAACTACATTTAAAAATGGTATTCTAGGGAATCATTGTTTTAAGGGGTTTTTGTCGCGTAATAAAAGCATTTCTGAACGAGTTTCTCAAATTCTAACCAGTAGCAGATCAGGTATAAGTGAAACTATGATAAGGGGCTGGTTCATTAAAATATTAACATATTTTGAAAGGAATGAGTTGACGGTTGTTTTGAAAGATAAGAAGCGAGTTTTCAATTGCGATGGACCGCATTCTTTTTATGCCCAAGGGAGAAACAGGTCCTTGCGAACAAAGGGTCTAAAACGGTATTTAATCGAGTTGCTAATGATGAGAAAGAATGCGTAACGGTTTTAGCGACCATTTCAGCTAGTGGTGCCGTAGCACCGCCCATGAAATTGTTTCCATATGTTAGGTTACTCAAAAATATTCCTGCAACATACCTAGAGGATGGGGCCTAGGATATACCGAAAGTGGCTGGATGAATTATGAGGCATTTTATGAATATATTACCAACTGTTTTTATCCATGGTTGGATATAAATGCTATATCACGTCCTGTTGCCTTATTCCTTAATGGTCACACATATCTATGGCCCTTAGTGAATTTTGTAAGAACAAAGGCACAATCCCAATAGCATTATTGTCAAATTCAACACACATAATGCAATCGCTGGATGTTGCTGTTTATCATCCTGTTTAAAGCATCATGGCGTAAAGTAGTCAACGATTTTCTGTACAAAAATGATTACATCAAAATAATACGAACTGATTTTGCTCCTTTGGTGAAGAAATGTTTTGATAAAACTTTAAATGTAGAAACCATTAAAAATGGATTTAAATGTTGTGGAATATATCTATTTAACCCTAACAACATTAATTTTAGTAAATTATTAAACAGACGCAATGCTCATCAAGAATCTGTTTCTTCTACAATTCACTAATCTACATCAAATGATATAACCAACAGTACATCTAAAGATTTTAAAACTTGCTTTGAACAGATATTATCACCGAAAATATTAAATGAATTTAAGTCATCTGCATTGGATGAATATTGGCTGGGAGATCCGATGTATGAGCAATTATATTTATATTGGAAGTCCCTAACAAAGGAAAATAAATTTCCCACAAACGAGAGGAGAACATCTTATACAGAAACTCAGCAATTTCAGATGGATGACCACATTATTAAATAATTTTTCTTATAATGAATGGGTTGTTTTTAATTTGGATAAAGATGTTGCTCTGGTATTATCAGATAAAGATATTTCCATGTGTAACCCCAATTGTAGAGAAATAGAAACTTCCAAATATAACACCATTGAAAAATTAGAAATAAATCATAACAACACAATTAAATTGCCAAATGTAATAAACACAGCAGAAACAAGTAAAATTAAAGTCCTCAGATTAGATATACTTCACTCCACAGAAAGTCCACTCCAGATATCAAATGATGACCACTCACAATTAAGTTTACGTCAAAATAGTGTGATTTCAAAAAAAATACTCCTTTCACAAACATTTGCAATTCTGAAATTTTAAGCTCACCTTCCAACAATTATGTAGACAACCATTTAACGCCATCAAAAAATAATGTAATGTCAGTTATAACGAACCTAGCAACCTTTAGTTCATTGTCTCATTCAACTCGTTTTCATAATGTAATACATTCAATGCCTTTAAAAGAAAAGTTAATCAACTTTATCAAAGCTAATAATCAATCACCTGTAGCACTTTTACAAGAAAATAAATCCGTGCTTGTCAATAAAAGTCTTCCAATGAAAATGTTAACTTTCAAAAACGCTTTTTACTTTTTGATAATTGATAAGAGCACTAAAAAGAGAGTTACTAAAAAAGTTATACCGATGGTTCCAATAACTGATGATTTTATTGAGTATCAACGAAGAATTAATTTGGAAAAGGAACAGAAAGAGCAGAAAAAGAATCAGAAAAAATCTAAAAAAGCAGAAGAGGTAAAAGATAAATCAACTACCACAAAAGATAGTGAAAAAAAACTGGCAAAATTAAGTGAATAAGAAAAACAGAAATTGATAAGAAAGAGAATGTTAAAGCTACAAAGGAAAAGAAAGAGAATAATGAACAAAGCACGAACTTAACAACAAGAAAAAGCACCAAAAACTGTTCCAAAGGAGTAGGCAGAACCATTGTGAACCAAGAAAATACATATCAAAAAGATGAATATGTTATTTTTCAAAATTTTCAAATTTGGCATTAAGTTTAGCTCAGTCGAGCTTTGATATTAGTGTTGACCTGCTTTATTCCTTGATTTGTTTGTCTATATAAGAGTTTTTGAAAATTTGAACTAAGAAGTATATTTTATAATCATTAATGTGTAAAAAAGGCAATCTTACTTAGAGCCTCTATTGTGTAACGTTTTGGAAATCAATACACTTCAGTGCAAAAAGTGCAAGTTCAACATTTCAAAAATGATTGAAAGCCTTTCAAACTGTAACTGCTATTCAAACAAACAAAGAATTTTCATTAGTAAAGTTTGAATTATGGACACTTTAAGAGATACAATGCTGGAACTCTTACTAAAGAAGACATGGAAACCTTAGAGTTAATCCATCTTTCAAAGTATACATATTAGAAACCTGGTTTATGAGATTTTTTTGTTTTTCTTAACGGTAGTTACAATTTCATAAGGCTAGTATGCCCGATTTGTATAGTTTTTGAAATTTTGAACTAACACCTTTTTGCCTTCAAATGCATTTATCACGAAAATGGTAAACAATATCGACTCTGAGAAAGTGTATCTTTTCTCATATTATTGATTATGCAATATGATTCTTAGTAAAAATCTGTAAAATTCCTATGTAGACAAAAAATCAACACAAACTTTCCATATCTATATTACTGTTTGAAATATTTTGAAAAAAAGCCTGTTGAGCAAAACTGTCTACCAATTTTAAAATTTTCTAATAACCCTTTGGGAAGATATTGGAAAAAATTAGTTTCCTTTCGTAACTTTCATACCCTGTAATTCAAAACAAGAAACCTTTTAGGCAAACCTTTTCGATGAATAGTCGTTATTTGCTCCACATAATATGCTGGTAAAATTTCGCCAAACATTTTAGAAGCATCTTGCATTATAAATAATTTGTTTACTTTTCGTTACCAATTTAATTATATCTTAAGTTTATATAAATAATATTTTTAAATTTAACAGTATTATATCAGAACAAAACTGTAGTTTCTATTTTTCATCTATTCTTCTACTTTTGTTCTTTATCTTTGCTGATTGACACTTTAATGTTATAATATACTTAGCAATTTTAAGATTAGAGTCGGTAATAGGTGATCAAAAGTCGTTATTAGGTACAGAGTTCAAAATTTAGATCGGTGTTAGGATATTATGCAATTCGTACTTTAAGAATTTAATTAAAAAATATGCATTATATTTTCAAATTGACTAGTACTGAATTTTCAAATATAATGGTTTTTGAACCAAAATTTATTTTCTTGTCAATCAACAATATACATTTAGCTTATTAAATGAAAAAATTAGATGAAGCGTGCTTATATAGGTCATTATTGGGTACGTTTATCCTCACGTTTACCTCACTACTTAACAAATCATAAAATATGATTTGTTACACTAAATCTACTTTTGTTGAATGATTACTATTATATCCAATTGAAATTAAATAAAAATCAATTAACCTTGAAATAAGATACTAATTGCTAGATTTAAAATTAATATAAAAGTTGAAATGCTTTGGTTTAGCGTTGTTTGCAATATACCCCAACATGCATATTGTGAAACCTATTAATAACTTATTTTTATTGCTTAATCTTTCCATTATTAAAAATGAATAAAAATAACTCTATTTTAACACATTTAAAAGTATAATTGTGTATATAAAACAAGTGTCTTAAACTTATACTACAGTTATTCATGGCATAGTGTTTTCTTTGTATATTCTTGTATATAAGTTTTAACTTTTCTATGGAATTCCAGCCTTAAAAAATATAATTCTGGCGCTTGGTGCTAAAAGGGCCAATGTCATTTGTAGCTGTTTTGAGTTATATACACAAATAGTGCTTATTTATTGCTAACTTGCTTGTGTTAAAAAGGCTAATGTATAACTTATACCGTTATAAAAACATTGCAAAATTCTCGCCTAATGCCAGCATACATCTTAGAAATTATTTTTTTTAAATAAACGAAATATCTACAAAAAGTTTTAACAGAAAAAATCTTAAAAGTCATCTAAGCTTTAAAAAATACAGCAGTTTTCAATTATAAGGGAATCTTCTAAAATGAATATCTCAAATCAAAGTATTATGACATTGGCCCTTTTAGCACCAAGCCACAGAATTGATAACAGACAAAGTAATTGATAGTAACATATTACATATTCGTACGTATTTATATATTATGTTCGGTATCATTCTAAACAAAAATCCTAAGAATTACAAAAATATTATATATTTTTATATAATTAATTATATCAAAGCGAGCAAAGACGTTTCTAAAATAACACTTAATATTTATCACTTCATATGTTTGCTTGTAACATAAGAAGGTCTTTTTTATGAGGGCTATTTATCCTTTTGGGTCTTAAAATCTAGATACTTGAAATGCACTATAACAAGATGAAATAGAGCTCCTATTTTAAACAAAAAGCCAGATTTACTATAGATAGTTAAAAACTCAGCTAGTGCCCTAAATTTTGTTGCCGCAAGTGTACATGCCAGATAATGGTCGCAGTGCTCACACTCGCAGTATTTACAACCACTGTTTCATTTATTATTTGACCTAAGCATAAAAATTCAAATGGATTGTTTATTGTTTAAAATATAACCTTAAAATAAAGAAAGTGGCATATTTGTTAAATAACAGGAGCTTATTTAATTTAATTTAGAAAATAATGAAAAAAACCACGGAAAATTTTGCAGTAAAAATTAATATTGATACCCCGCAATCCTACTGCGAAAGTACCAGAGAAAAATCTGGTGTGAGACAACACACGACTTTCTCTTACACATTTTAAATTTAATTTAAATTTATTTACGTAAATGACTTTCTATACACCGAAATTGTAAA
>JAHWXV010208272.1:0-18889 GCA_024586415.1 Phrixothrix hirtus | reverse complement strand
TGTAAGCAACTAATCTAAGACAGACTATATTTTTACCGACCCTTAAAATATTCTAAAGGGTAGAAATATATTTTCAAGTTGATACCAAGCCCCTTAATATTTTTAGGAGGTAGTATATTATAAGCTGTTTTAACTTGAATAAACTAGATTCTAAATAGCTCGCTTCAAAATAAATGAATAATACTCATATCTTTCTTAAGAATGAGAATCTCTTAAGTAAAGTTAAAACAGGCATAAATTCTCTCTAATGTAATGTGTTTGAAAAAATATATGTTGCAATAGAGATAAAAATAAAGCTTAAGGATTTGTGCATTTCCTTTGAAATTTTTTAAAGCAAGAGTTCTTATCTTTCTACCTCTAGAAGAAATTAAGTCGTATTAATTGAGTTATTATACAATTACTTTTATATTTAATATTCAGTCAGATACAGTAAAAACAGAGGTTGTTTAAATTACGCTGCAGATTATTGTAACGCTCTGATAAGCGAACGCAATCACTTCCCATATTGGTTGCACCTAAAATAGGATTCCAAATATATACAAAGTGCAGTACTCAGTAAAGTAAGTGAAAAGGTGTATATAATAGCTGATCTAAAGTGCATCCCTAACGAGTTATAGGATCTGAAAGAGGTTCAAATGGAATGGGCTATTTTCTATTATATTAAGAAAATATAAAGTAACTACACAAAATTTTAGTCACTTTATTTAATTTTCAACCTAAATACGATGGATTAGTTCATTCTTAGTTATTAAGCTATTAAAATCGTGGACGTTACTTTTATAGGAGAATGTTACACCCTGTAACCATATTTTCAACTTACTCTTAATTTTAACCAAAAATTTATAATTTTTGGGCATGCTTACCCAAAAAATTGCTTCTTTGTTTAAATAGAAATCAGCCACTATTTTTGAGTAAATTGTGCTTGAAAGTTATCATAACGCACAGCGGAAAAATAAAGCAGCAATTCATAGACGTTAACACTTATTCAAAGGAAACAATGCAGTTATTAATGGTTAAATTACCTAGAAATTTCAATTAATGTTTAAATTGTAGTTACTTGAAAAGAAAAATTGACCTTATTTCAGAAGTTTCAAATTTAAAAACAGTAATGAATGTGAAACAAAGGATTAATAACACGTTCATAAGTCAAAAGTTATAAGAACCAGAATGCTAAGTTGTTATAACAAAATTAATTATACAAATACCTAAGCACAAAAAAATTAAACAAAGATTTAATTCCGAAATTGAACTCTGCTATAATAAAAATTAACGAATATAGAAAAAACCTTTGCAAAAAAACAAACACAAAATATTGTCAAAGGCCTTAATTAATTTAATAATTGAACAAGAAGTGCCTACATTGAAATGCTCAAACAAATACAACTCTCTGAGGCAAATATATATCAACGTTTGAAATTTGTCAAATTAATAGAACAGCTATTACTGCGCTTAAATAATGTATATATGTATTTTCTTCTAAACGTACAGATTGTTTCAGTTTTTTAGTTCAGGAGTTTGTTTAGTTCTTGCAATGACTAAAAAGCATTTGACGTTTTAGATTTTTGATTTTTTGCACGCGCTCTATCTCTACTAATTACTTCTACTTTAACAAGTAAAAAATTATAATTTTTTAAACATAATGTTTTTATAATTCTATATTTCATTTTAATATTACTTTTCAGCATTGACGTTCTCTTGAATACTAATTTGCAAACGCATTGCTGATACCGATAACTTGTTTTACATTCATTAGTTTCTCACCTGAAATACACCCAACTAAGCAACATTTTTCACTTCAAATACTTAGTTTATATTATATCCTTAGTTAGATGTTAATATAAGAATTGAGTAGGTTACCTCCGGCCAGATAATTTCCTCGGGGTGGCAAATAATTGAAATAGTTATTTACTAATTTTACACGTAATTCCGGATTTCTGGGCCCACTATCAGCTGTTTTGATAGCATTTTAATAGTAGGCTAAATACTCTTGTATTCATAAACAAACAGCAGGAACAGTTAATCATTTAATTGAACAAGAATATCACAGCAAATAATAATTCATAGTACCAGTTGGTAGCTAAATAGGAACGTATAAATTTAGCATTCTTAGAATTTTTAAGGTATAATTTGATCAGGGGTAACCCAAAATAAGAGTTGATAATTTATAACGATTGACTGTGAGTTAAGGTGTTACCCATCAGCAGGTGCTCCGCGACAAATGAATCCAAAGTCCTCCGACTGCTAACTCGGTGATGAATCAAGCCCAGTGGAGATGGTGAATTGATGTCTTCATCGCAAAATAGTCAGTATTTAAGCCTTATCATTGACTGTAAGCTGTGACTGTTCACAAAATTTGAATTGAGTAATATCGCATTTTAAGTTTTACGTGAATTGAGACGAAGCTAATGCAACATGATACGAAATAATCTGGGCTTAATCATGAATAATTATTAAATGAATCTAATTACCATATTGATAATTAAATAAAAGTCTAATTTTGGCAATTCCAATTTAGAGAAAAAATGTTAGGCTTAAATGATAACGGCTAGCGCTTGCATGGAATCGAAGTACAAAGCAAATAATTAAATATTATGATTATTAATCGAAGCTAGCGGTGCTAATTTAAATAAATTTTATTACTACACTAGGTAGAGGGAGATGTAGTCTCCAACAAACTGTGAAGCGAAATAAGACAAAAATTGCCGTACTTTTTAAGCTAAGTTAACGGCAACCAGCATCAAACAACATATAACGGTTATACCAATATGGCAACTTGGTGCAAAGGCCCTGGTAAATTATAAATAGGTAATGCACCACTGTTCAAGATAAGAACTCATTTAAAATTAATTTGATTAAAATAAATAAATAAATAATTAAAGGTGCGGACTTCGAGTTCCGTGCAAGTTTGAATACTAATGGGGAACGGGGAAATCGCCAAGGCCGAATCGTTTTCGTTAGACAGAGCAACGTATCGCTTTTGTGTCAAATTTGAGCAGTTGGACGTTCTTATAACTTCGTTAGATCGCTTTCTGCATAATGATTGCCATATGCATGCGAATAAAATCCAATTTTCGTAACAATTTAAGTCCACTTGAAACGGTTTCTGGAATTAGACATCACTAGCTATTCTTTTTAGAATTATATAGTGAAATTAGACAAATATAGAATAGAAACAAATTATTAATCAGCAGTTCGTTAAGTCAGTAACTTAAATATAATATAAATATAAAATTATTACCAAATCAGAGACTGTTATTAGAATAATTAAAATTCATAGTAATAATTACAGATAAGAAAACCATTTAATCATAAATATAAGGAAATTTAGTTAAAAATTGCACAAGCAGTGACACTTAATGGTGAAAATTTAAACTAAATATAAGAACACTGTAAAACTATAAATTAAATATAGAAAGCATGTTAGTGGTAGAAAAGTGTAGTTAACATAAGACCACTTAATAGATGTCACTGAATAGTAATGTATAAAACCAAAGGAGGAATTTCATAATCACACTATCAGGAAATTTGATAAATCACATAAAGCATTTGATTAATTAGTAACTGGTTAAAAAATTAGAATATAGTTGAAAAGTAAAGTACAAATAAAACAGAAGCGTTAGGATATGATAACTTGAAAAGACCGAACAATAAGCAAGCAATTTCCATATGCCACATAAACTCTATACACGTACATCCAAAAGTAGCTGCAGTAAACTACGAGGGCGTTTTTTCTTCAACACGGTCGATAAAACAAGGATACGTGTAAACAACTAAATGAATTTGTTATCAAATGTTAGGTGAAACATGCTTACTATTCAACGTAATCACCGGCAAGGTTGAGACATTTTGCGTATCTGCGGACAAGCTTTGCTATCCCCATTTCATAGAATATTGCCACCAGTGAGTGCACATGAACGTTAACGTTGTTTCTAATATGGTCATTAGCGTTGAACCTGTGTCCACTTCCATTTTGTTAGTTCAGAGAAGATGTTGAAATATTATACTGAAACAAACTTAAGCACGTGCCCCCTTTATTATGAACAGCAATTCGGCACACACACCATCACTTATAAAGTCTTCATTGTATACCAAGCTCATTTTTCAATGAATATCTGTTAGTCGCTTATGTTTGACGAATTTGAATTACATTACTCAACTCGTACTTGGCGGTAGATTCAATCGCAGCGACCATACTTGCGCGCCTGCAACTCAGCTCACAATGGAATAATTAAGTTGGAAGTGCAGTAGCTACACTAGGGGCCTATACAGACTCCGTTGGCGCATATTCAGCTCCTACCGTTAGATTGGGTATTTACCTGCACGGTCGGAGTTTGAAAAAGGGGATGTTCATATATACAAGTACATAGGAACGCAAAATTCAACTAGGGATGAAACAAAGTACTAGAAGTAATGGCAAGACTATATTTCGAGCACGTTCGAACCCTAGACAATTTATATTTTCGAATTGAGATGTACCAAAAGAACGATCCGCTACAATAAGATACAACGAAATAAATTTATAACGACAGCGCATGGAGTAAACTAAATCCCAAATCGCAAGGATTGTTATATGTTAATTGTAGGAAGCTGTGACGACTTTCTGACTAGATTGTGAAGAGACTTACAGCGGACAAAAGGTTCCCAAAACAAATCAGTTTCAGTAACTAGGCCCACTTCCACTGAAGTGGGTTTGCCAGTAGATGGAATGCTGGATTTAGGGAAATGAAAATTGTCGAATGATCAAGCTGCGTGAAATGCATCCACTGATAATTACCGTGTGTTATTGTTGAGCAGGTGGAATGATATGTTAATTTTCCTTTGATGATGATGAGGGAACTGCAGCTACTTTCAACGGGGAGTGTTACTGTAGCATAATATCTAATCGGTTATGAGCTACGTTCCATAATATTGACATCGACAATCTATCATTCTAACATACTTGGCGCGAGGCACGAGGCGCTTGCAAACTCCATGAAAATTTTCCGTAATGAGCGATCCTTTTGCACGGTGATCGGAAATTGAGAGATAATAAGAATCAGATAAATTATTAATCTTCGCAATCTTCATTAAAAATGCTGTAAAACTTATATGTTATCTCAAGTAGTTGGAATTGTTTATCGTTTGGGATCAAACCGTTTTTATTGCGTAACTCGATGAATTTGTACTGCAGTAGGGTACTTGAGGGATGTTTTGGAAAGCCCTTGATGTCCTCTATAAGAATATCGCAAATAAAATTTAGGTTCCTATTTGAAAATGTTAACCTTCTTTTTGTAGAGGTCACAGAGGTCAAGCAAAGGTCAAGACGTTTCTACCATCAAGTAGAACGTTTTGAATCATAAAACTTTTCTTTGAAACGTTTTTCTGCAAAACTTATACTTTCTGAGTTATTTAGATGTATCCAGACTTTTGGGACACCCTGTATGTAATTTTGGTCTGCTTTCTAGAATTATTTTTTATATCAAGTCCTTTAACTGATAAAATTACCTGCTTATTCTAGTGGTGAAACAAAATTATCATTTGCAACGTTTGGACAATTCGGAATGGGTAAATGTCGTCCAAAATACATTAGATTCATAGGAATGATGTGTATTTTTTTAAGAGTTGAATTAGAAGTTTATTATCTACAGTAATTAATTCTCGGTAACCATATAAATAATAAAGTAGTAAATGTTAAGCTAGTAGAGCCCATGGTTAATTGATTATAATAAAGATGCTTTTGTCATGCGTTTCGATTTAACATTCGATCTGCGTAAATAATAAATTGCAACACATTACTAGGAAAAAGCTTTCTCTGTGTTACCGATTAGGAGTCTTAGATATTTGTGCGTGTTCCGACGGTACAAAATAAAATAAACTCCTTATCAATGTGTATTAATACGGTGTAGGCAAATATTTATAGTAATGACATTTCTCTGATCATGTTCATTATTTAAATAGCGTTAATGAGCACGCTATTTTCTATAGTACAATACATATAATCAAAACAAGCGATTTAAAAGGTAATCTTATATTTCTCATATGTAAGGTATGTGATCAATATTTTTAATTATAATTAAATCACAAGCATCTAAGAAAAATAAAATTTAAATCCGACTAAACTATTTAAAATTATTTCTAGTATACATTTATTTTTATAAATTAAGAAGGTATTTAGCTGATACCATTTTTAATGAATTAAGACTAATATTAAGATATAGTATTTTTGTACCGCACAGCATTATTAATTTTATTTAGTTTCAACATTTTTATCAAATTATATTTAAATACAGAAATTAAAGCTATTTGCCGTATGTATACAAATAATAATTTTCCATATTATAAATATTGGTATTTGACTGTTAGCTTTGAAATAAAAGAAATTCAAGTTAATCCAAATTTAATTTTAAGAGACTCTTCTTAATCATATTTGTAATGCATATTTGTCCAAAACCTTTGTATTATATTGAATAATATTAATTTTACTATTAATAGCTTTTCTACAGCAGTAGCATAATTGATTGAGAAAAGAGTCTTTAATTGCTACAAGTAATTAATAAGAATCGAATTATCTTGTTACTAGAAACCATGTAGACGAATAAAACGTAAAGGAGACACAACTACAATACAATTTATATTGAAATGCAATCAATGCAAACTTAAAATAAAACTACCAATTGTAATAAAAGTTAAATTACGCAAAGTCAGCATACCAACTACAAATTAGAATGCAGACTTGCAAGAAATACAATCTATTGAATAATTTAATATATTTAGTTCGAAGATTGATTTACAACATTAATTAGAGGCTTAAAGTGACTCCATAAATGTTCCACTTACGTAACTTAATTAAGAAAAAAATATTGTAAGCTAATTACAAATTTGTGTATTAAAGTTTGCGACTAAAATTAAATAAATATTCTCTTCTAATCTCTACAACCTCAGAACAATTTCACTGTAAGTACATTTCGATCAAAGTTTATTACTGCTGGCGAGAACTGTATCAGGATATTTACTTGTAGACGTAGATTTTGTTTGTCGAAGGAGTTTCCAGAAATTTTGCTCGCCGGTTTTGGTATTTATAGAGGCACAAATGATTAGATATGTTAAATATTTCTTAATATTAAATTAATACGACACGCACTTATCGATACATACCGAACATTCAGGATGCATCAGAAATAAATATATCTGAAATTTAGTAAAGTGTAACTTACAACGCAATATAATAAATTTAGAAATTGTTCACACATGTTTTGAGAACATTAATTCATACCATATACTGTTAAAGGAAAATTGCATCGATTACTTTCCTGAATTTTGAATATTTATTTTAGCGAGTTTTGTTGATGCAGTTTTGCCTAGAATACGAGTATTAAGTGTAACGAATGCCAATAAATAGGGATAATAACATTAAGGATTTGATCTGATAAAACACTTTAACTGTCACCAGTTATTGATTAATTTAGTGGTAATTGGTGTCGAAATATTTCAAATCTTGATCTAAAAGGAGCTTCTTTTTAAAATTATTTATATATTTTTAACTACACATCATACCAAGTACTATGATATAGTATCCATGGCCTTGTAACAGCAATTTTCAGAAAAATGTATGTTATAGATATTGCTATTTATTAAATCTGAAAATGTCATGCATAATCTACTATTAGATGTAACAGAACAGAAATTACTATAATAATTATCACGCAAATTGAATGCTATTTTTGTTTAGATCTTGAAATTCCCTGTGATAATCTCTTGCTGTGATAATTTCATTAAGTTAATCTAAACTAAAATGTAATTTACTGTCCACATAGGATACCTTTATGGAAAGCTAAGAGTCTAAAGAAGGCTTTACATTAAAAACAAATAAATAAGATAAAATATATGAAATTGGTTAATTCTACTTGTGTACTCGTAGATTTTGCTATTGGTCGTTACTATGGTAATCGACAATGTGTAGCGGAAATAAGGCTTGTGTAGTATACAATAAATGTTCAAATTTGTTTAGAATTGACTTTATTTTATATTATTGCGTTCTTCAGGGATAATTACTACATGTTTGTCACAACCTATAAATTTGATAAAGTATAAGTTATCTATAGTTACATCACAACTACTGTAAATGTGATCACGAATGCTTCTATTACATGTTAAAAAAAATTAAGGGCTTTCTGCACATCATCCACTATTCTCTGTTTATATTTGATATACATCATATACACGTTGTGTAAGTTGTCATTTAATTCATTATCGTAAATATATACCTGCGCTATCATGATATTCTACATCAAATTTTAACGCTATTTCTGTTTACTCTACAACGGTCTAATAAATCAATATGTGAGACTATTCACATTGCAAAATAGTATATATTGTTATATATTATCTTTCAACATTACTGAACAAGGATTCTTTAGGTGGTATTAATAACTATTTAATAATATACTTTCTGTGAGAACAAATTTTCTGTTATAATGGGAAAATGACGTAAATGGAAGTTCCTTTCGTTAAAAACAGTTTTTTAAACGAATTTTCGGTCATAATTATTACTTTCTAGCTTAACGTTCAATAAATTTCGGTGTAATCCAGGTTTATCAACGTCTGGTGTGCAGAAAGGTTCCAATCTTGGTTTAATAGTATTTTTTATTATACATTAATGACCTAGTTGAATCATTGACTTGAATATTTCCAAATGTAAAATTGTTACCTATACAAGTAAAAGTAATTCATTGTTATTTAATTATGTCATTAACTCGGTCCAATTATCTCGCTGCTCTTCTATTGTCGTTTTAGGCATTATATTTGACAGCAAATTTAATTTTATAGACTATATCAAATCTATAACACGACTTGCTTACTCTAAGGTTGGGTTCGTTCGATGTAATTGCAAAATGTTTTTCAATATGCCTGTCTTAAAAACTTATTTTTCCCATTAGAAAGCTCTAAATTGGCGTATTGTGCCTTAATTTGAAATCCATTGTATGTAACACATAAATCATCAATTGAAGCTGTTCAAAAACAATTTTTCAAATTTTTATCTTATAAAACGGATAGTATTTGTACAGTTCGTGTATCTAACCATAACCAGTTGCTGTTTCAATGGAATTTCCAGTCAATAGAACATAGAAAGCTGGTATACTTCGTTACCTTCCTCTGTAACATTTTGCATAATAAAATTGATTGTTCACCTTTACTGTCTCAATTAAATTTGTGTGATCCCAACATCACTCTCGCATTTTGCATTTTGTAAATGGAAATGGAGGACCGGGAAATGCTTTCCCTTGCACACCGTCGAAGTTGTTACTTTTTTCTTTGGTTGTGCTGCTAGCGCAGTGCCCAGTTAAGGGCGTTGCCTTCAGGGCGCCGCCCCGAACACAGCTAGGATGTCCGGGAGACGGGCCAGGATTCTGGTGATGCCCTCACCGAAGGTAGCGGCATCCTTTGCGGCTTCCAAAATAATAGCCGCCGCTTTGGTCACATTCTCGGTGTTGAATGGTGCTGGAGTTGGAGTTGCAGTTGATTGGGCGGGGGTGGCTGAGCCTTTCACTGCCTACGCATAGGACAAAGTTTTCTGGGGTCTGTTCTCGACCGGTGTAGCTGGTTCTTGGCTTTTCTTTAACTTAGGGAATTTTGTGAACCCTCTATAGTTGGCAGTGTAGCCTCCGCACAGTTTATGCAGGTGAGCGGGTGTCGCAATCGCTGGTGTGATGGGTACGACCACATTTGACGAATTTGGAGCCCGCCTTGCAGCACCGCTGCGAGTGCCCAAATTGTTGGCATCGGTGGCACTGGATTGTGCCCCTTCTGCCTTTACTTGGTGCCTCTACCCTCACTCTAATGTAGAGGATTTCCGCCAGGTTGTAAATGGCCCTGGATATTGTCGACTTATTGATTTAGACGAAGTTTAGCGGGAGTAGAGTTTTGTTCTTCTCGCTACGTATTCTTTTGACTGACATTACATCAAAGCCTTTAGTGATTAGGTCGGCGTTGATTTCGTCGTCGGCGATGCTTTCTGGCAGTCCCCTGATCACTACTCTCAGCGGTTTGTCTTCCGCTAGAAGGTAAGTGTGATAGGGGAGCTGCCTATTGTCAAAATTGTCTCGTATTTTCCTGAAGTGGTTGGTGGCTGCCCTAGGTTTGATCTTCTCACTTTCGAACCGCTTGACCACGTTCGACCATTCTTCCTCCTTTCTGAGTACTATATGAGGTACTTTCTTCACCACCTTCCTCATAGTGCTCTTTTTCGGGGCTGTAGCTGTAGCTTCCACCTCTTGCTCCAGATCCGTGCCCGGAAGGGGCTCGAAGCGGTTGCTCGTCGCCATTTTCGTCGACGGGCTGGCATCGGACCGTCTTTCAGGCGTCTTCCTCTTCCTGCCTTTAACTTGTTTGAAGCCATCTTCTTCGTAATCCTCCGAGGAAGAGTAACGCATCTCCACATCCGGTAGATTTTTAACAGGGCAGATTGGTTGCTGGTTGTTTGGCTCATCCTGCATTGAGCCTGGCAGCTTTACGGTGCTGTGCAGGTATTCCCGCACTGCCCGTTCTATTCTGCTTTCGTGGTCCAAATGCTTGAACCTAGGGACGTCTATCTTTGCGATGAGTTCACCGGGGAATGACCCCATTTTTTTGAACGTTTCACGACGGTTGCGTTCTCTGAAGCTAACTACCACTTAGCTTCTAAGTCTGCCATTTTTCAAAATGGTAAACGCACTATACAAAAACTTTGATTATTTAAAGCACTAAGGGTGTACTGCACCCGACCCACCGACTCTAGGAGTAAGGGGCCTAAGGTGCAATACACAGAAACTTGAACAACTAAGAGTACGTGTGTGCTCGTTGGCTGCTCAAGCCTCACCCTCTCGCCAACCTCACTCTCGTAAAACAGATCTCTTTTATATTGCCACGACGTACTGATATCCACTCTAAATCACTGCTCTCAACTGTATACCGTACGTATATATCACTGAATTGTGTCGCTGAAATTAATCAAAACAGTTTTCAAATGCTTATTGATGCATTGCTTCATTCTAAAGTTTAATTTAAATGCCTAGTGATTTAGCTTACATATTTACTACTTAACAGTTTATTGTTTACTTTTATTATTTACTATTAGTCTTAACCTAAAACTTGAACTGTCTCAATTTATAATTTCTATTTAATTATTTTTGACATTCTAATTTAATTTAATTATTTTTAATTTAATCACCTTTAGTATTCTAATTTAGTTAACCATTTAGCATTTAACATTAATTTTATCATATTGTAATTATATAATTGCCTTGAAATTGGAAGTAATCCCTTGAACAACAAATATTATTATTAATATTATTATTATTAAGAAAAATGTTTTACAATTTTTTATCACTAATTAAAGGTTATGTATATCAGCCGCTTATTTGTAGCCTGTGTACATACAACTGTGGAGATACAGTGTGGAGAAATGTATGAAAACATGGAATTATATTTGATTTTCTCGAAAACGATTGCAACATTTTTTTTTCTAAATTTACTACGTTTCGTGCCCATACGATGCTATTTTACGTGAACTAATGAGCTTCCCTGAGAAAATTACTTGAAGCGGATTATCGAGAAACATTTTTAGAGACAAAGAGCGTTCTATAGGTGCAATACTTTGGATGGATGATAGTTTCAATTATATCCACCAAATGATCCGTTGCTAGGCGCAACTCCTTTAGAGTTATTCTCACCGTCTTAACTTTTTAAATGGAACTACTCTACATCTTATTCGGAATTTCCCTTCATCATAAATTTAGAACTGTCATACTTTCTTTATTGTATCCCAAAGTTATTCCACATTATGTAATTGTGGACTCCCAGCTGTTATTTTACTCAGAAGAATTCATATTTCGTTAAAATTGCATTGACACATTTTTAATCTGCAGCAGGAACGTTTATCTATGTAGCAACTAAACCACTAGCAATAACCCCGTTGAAGTCATCTTCCTTAGTTCAGTTGCATGTAATAATAGAACTGTTACATTTGTATTTGCAGCTCCATACAAAAAAAATTGATAATACTTGTTCTTCTACAGGTAAACGACAGTTTCTATTGTAATAGGTAAGTTTCCTATAAAAAAGAAACAAAAACTTAGTATTGATTTTGAGGAAATTTTGAATAATTTTTACATAGGTATGATGTTTAACCTACAAAATAATTCTAATTGAAATAATTGAGCTAGAAAAGGTAATTCAAACATGGTTCGGTTGATCCTAGCAACTTGATTGTAATGTAAATAACCCCTCCTTCTGCACTTTAGAAATACCTTAGAAACAGTTTTAATGCAATTATATCTTTACAACATAATTAATATGCAGTTTGCGGTTACACACTTGAGTTGTTCGGAAAGTAGTACTCGTTTAGACCGTATGGGGCGCGGCCGACCAGAGTAACAATCGATTAAGGTCCAATGGTTTCACTTGTATATCTGCTGTTAGTGTGCGAAATTCTTTATCGTTGCCACTGACTGTATTATTTATCTCAGTGTTTATAATGTTCAACAAAATAGATAACTCAGCCAGTTGTAGCGTTAAGGCTGTAATCAATTCTGATACATATTATGTAACATTAAATAAATTACGGTGGCAATTCAAAATCGATGGCGAAGTCTGCTGTCTACCGGCGTCATTCCCCTACAGGCCTCATGCAACTAGGAAAACACAACAAGTTATCCAACAATTCGTGTGGGAAACTTTCAACTATCCAACCTACATCCTGGACATGGCTCCTTCAGATTTTCAGCTTTTTACAAAACTCAAGGAGTTCTTGTCCCGAACGAAATTTCAAAGTGATAAAATGCTATGAGAGTGTCTGACTATTTATCTCAATTAACTGGCGGCAGAGGATTATGAAACTGGAATACAAAAACTCGTTACACGTTATAAAAAATGCTTAAATTTACAAGACTATGCAGAGAAGTAGTTTAATATATCAACTTTATAAATAAAACTTTTATATTTTTCAATATTTAACAATTATTTTATAATACTAAAAGGGATACTAATTTCCGCATGACCCTGGTAGTTTAAAATAATTCTAACATATGACATATGGTAAAAAATAATGTCAATCTTGTATTTTTGTTCAAGAGGGGTATAAAATAAGATATCACATGAAGAGAAATTTAATTTGTAAAGGTAAAAATGGCGAATATAACTTTAACATGATTGCGCTAAACACTATGATGTTTGGAAAATATAGACTCCCTTTCGAATGCTACAAATAGTATGTTGTTGTTTCAAAAATGTACCGCCCTTATAGAAATAACACTATTAATATGTTTTGTTAGCAATGAATATCATATGGCAAAAGGTATTAGGACCCACTCCACCTGCGGATCACTGAAAGATAACTATGCGAAGGTTTGGGATGAATATTAGGGTTCAAAACTACTCAGAATATCCGCATACTGTATAGTCGTAATATTTATTTAGCTACGCCACTGAATTTTCAGGCTACAAAAGTGTGTTACTTAGTAGCTGTAAATCAATGTAATTTGAAACTAACAGTCATAAATAAAACATACATAAGCAAAATGAAGGTCGGTATAATACAATAAAATCAATTCAGAATATATACATATATGAAGCACAATATGTGAATTAAGACAAACTTAACAGCAAAATTAATGCTATCGTGTATCCAACAACTTAAAATTGAATAAGGGATCCATGTCGCCAACCCCTCCCATATTGAGTTGGAAGACATGAGGGGTGTAGTCGTTTGTGATTTGTTTGCGCTTGTTTGTGCAACAACTATTGTTGTTAGTTATTTAACGCTTTCGCTGCTATTTAGATAACTCATGGGAGAGGCTAACGACACAACAGCCCTCCCATATTCAGTTGTGGGGCAGGATAGGGTGCAGTCGCTTGTACTTTGTTTGTGCTTGTTTGTACACTAGCTATCGTGGTTTGTGCTTTAACGCGTTCACTGCTATTTAGAAAACTCATGGGAGGGGCCAGCAACACGACAACTCCTCCCATATTTAGATAGGATACAGGATGCATTACGTTCGTTTGTGCATTAATTGTGCTTATTTGTGCACGAACTATTGCCTTTTTTGCTTTAACACGTTAACTACTTTTTATAAAATGTATGGGAAGAACCAGCTTATCTCAGACCACACAGAATATGCTCATTTTAGATTTGTTTGTGCTTCTGTTTGCATTAACAATTTTGGTTTGTGGACATGAAAATATAGAGTTCTCGTCTTTCTATGTTAGTCCTTTGATTGTTGGAAATGTTTCAAATAGATAATCTCCAAAATTACTGCAGCGAATTCTTTAAAATTTTACACACTCTTTAAGGCTGATTTACGGAATATAAAACACAAACTAAAATTTTTTTGTTCATTTACAATAAAATTGCAATAACAATAAACATTAGGCATTGTGATATACACCTTTTTACTTTATCTTACCCTATATGAAATATAGGTAAAAGAGAAAGTATTGTTTTCGTCCAAACTGTTCGATGTTTAAATTTTAAAGTAAATATACGTTTTCGGGTCCTTTGAGTACGAAAATTACGTTTTTAGATATTGGTGTGCGCGTGTATGTGCGTGCGCACGCGCTTGTACGCGTGCGTGTGTGCGTGCGTGTACGTTCGTGTACGTGTGCGTGCGTGTGTGCGCGTGCGTGTACGTGCGTGCGTGCGTCCTTGTGTGCGTACGGATTAGAGTGCGTTTGTGCGTATGCGCATATGAATTAAACAGTTTTTCTAATAAATTTTTGAAAATCGAGTAACGGGAACTACTTCGAGTATTAGTTATGAACAACATAGTTCAAAAATCAATCATTATATGAAAATCAAAAGCTGTTTTTGTTTTATACTGTCTGTACATAAGACAGCAAGAATTTAGTTAAAATGGAATGACCGGAAGTGTCACTTTATTCTTGCGATCTTTAAGTTTTTTGAGATTTTTTCGAAAACGGTTACAACAATTTTTTTGAAACTTGCTACGGTACTTATGTCCTTAACATCCTTTATGTAAACTTAGAGGTTTTCCTGAAAAAATAAGCGAAAACTTCTGGAGTTAAGCAGGTTTTTAGGTGACCAATAACTTGGATGGGTGACCGTTACAAGTATCGTTTCCAAAATAAACGTAAGTAACATTTTAATTATTTGTGAATATTTGCATACCTATATATCTATGTGCGTAAGAGAAAGTCGTATGTTGCTACACACCAGAGTTGTTTGTATTCAAATCATGATGTAAAATTCTAATTGTTTCAAAAGAGTTTTAAATGTCGGCAAAAAACTCGGCAGAATAAACTATAAAACTATAAAATCGTAGAATAAATGCATGGTAGCAAGGCAACTTCATTACTTTGTAACTTCGAATGGCACTAACTTTTTAATCTTCGACTCTAACTCATTGATTCTTTAATACAGTAGATACAACGTTTCAGAGAGTTACTATGATTCCAATGAGAGAGATTGGTTTTGAATACAATTCAGTAATAGGGACATGCAAAACTTTAGATGTGTTTTAGAAATTTTGCCGTTCTATTGAGAGTTGTAGTAGCTATTCAGGTTTCCATTGATTATCTTTATCCTGTTCGCTCAGTTTTTTCAATTTCAAGAAAGGAGAAGCAATATCACACGGGGTTTTTTGTTCCTTGTAGTTTTACTCCAAAATCACATATTCGGATTATCTAATTTGTATATTAAGTTGCAAAACTACAGTGACTATTAGTGATAGATTTTACTAGCATAAAAATTTTAGCGTCAAAAATGCAGTAGCACTTTTAATTTAAATCGTTTTGAAGGACTACAGCACGATTGATGGAGTGATAAATCGATGTGAAGATAATAAATTATTAGAGAATTACAAATAAATAGAGTGTTATAATATTGTGTATATGAACCATAATACGAGGGTGGTCTGAAAACTAAGGTAATTCGTACAAAAAAGGATACTTTATTCAAGCTTTTTACATATGGTTTTCGACACAGTCCCCTTTTAACTTTTGTTTCAACGATGTTCAAGTCGTTTAATGCCTTAAGTATAATAAGACAAATCAAACGCCTCGAAATAATCACAACCACTTCCTCATTACATAAAAATCTCTTTCCACATAGCAATTTTTTCAAGTATGGAAATAAAAAAAGTCAGATGGAGATAAATCTGGACTGTAAGGTGATGACGAAGTATTTGGAATCGTAATTCAACTAATTTTTCCGTGACAATGTTCCATAAATGACCCCGTGTATTGTCATGATGAAATAACACTTTTCTTTAATTTTTCAATCAGCTGGTCCAATAACAACGTATAGTCCTCGCCTGTGATTGTTTTGCTCTCTTACAGATAATCTATAAAGATAACACCACGAGCACCCCAAAATACGGCGACAATAACCTTGTCAGCCGATAGAAATAGTTTTGCTTTCTTCGGTGCATTGCAACAGGCTTCTGCCCATTGGTTGGATTAAATTTTTGTTTCATGGAGTATAGTGGTGTAACCTCGTTTCGCTAACGGTAATAAATCGACGCAAAAATTCGGCAGAATTGTGCTTAAAAAGGGTCAAATAGTACTCAGAGGTTGTTACACGCATTCGTTTCTGGTTTACTGTTGGCAGACACGGCACCCTTCTGACTGATAGCCTTCTCATGCCCAACATTCATGTAAAATAGGCCCAACACGTTCTTTGGATATACCTATAGTGTCTGCTATCACACGCACCTTTAATCGGCGATCATTTAGAACAAGATCATGAACTTTGGTGATTATTTCGGCAGTGGTAGCCTCTTTCGGACGTCCTGATCTAGTTTCATCTTCGATACCCATACGATCATGTTTGAGTGCATTCACCCAGAAATAAAATGTTTTATATGATGGTATAGATTCGCCGTGAACATTATCTACTTCGTTAATTTTTTTGGGCTTTTTTCCCGGAGATATGGAAGTGTTTAATCACAGAACGAAATTCTCTTTCGTCCATATTCACAAAACAACGCAACACCTTTACTTTAAACAATTGTAAGAGACAGAGGACACAATGTATTTAGTTGAAATTTGGACAGCTGTCTTATAACATATGACATACTTGATAAATGACACGCATGCGTGGTGCTATTTCTATGTTAGTTACCTCACTAATCAGACATCCCTCGTAGTTAGTGTATAAATAACCACAAACAGCCATAAACGAAAGTACTTTTTCTTACCACCTTTTTAATCTAAGAGGGATATGCGTCGCTGGCTCCTCCCATAAATTGTATAAATAGCATTAAAGCACGAAAGACTCTACACTTTCATGCTCCCCAACTCAATATGGGAGGGGATGTCGTGTCGCTGGCCCACCCTAAAGTTTTTCAAATGGCAACGAATACGCTAAAGCACGATAGCTTGTGCACAAACAATCACAAGCGACAGCACCCCATCGTGTCCCTCAATTCAATATTGAAGGGGCTGTCGTATCGCTAACTCCTTCTATGAGTTTTCCAACTAGCAACAAAAGCGTTAAGATACAAACGAAGACTGTTCGTGCACAAACAAAGAACAAACGAATGCACCCTATCCTGCCCTTTAGCTCAATATGGGAGGGGCTGCCGTGTCGCTAGTCCCTCCCATAAGTTTTCAAAATAGTAGCGAAGGCGTTAAAGCACAAACGAGAATGGTTTGTGCACAAACAATCAGAAACGACTGTACCCCATCCCATTCCTCGACTGACTATGGGAAGTGCTCTCATGTTGCCAGCCCCACCCATGAGTTTTCTAAATAGTAGCGGAAGTGCTAAAGCACCAAAAGAAATGGTTTGTGCACAAACAAGCCCAAACAAAAAACGAACGACTGCACCCCTCTATGTTCATCAACTCAATATGGGAGGGGCTGGCGACATGAACCTTTGTTCTACTGGTTTAGTTAAATTCCTAAATTTTAAAGTACAAAGGTTAATGATAACTGGAAGTATATAATTACCTAACACATAAGTTTATTATTCGCGGAAAATCGCACACCTTTATGCTCTTATGTCTATAAACATATGCATGTTAAACTTTTCACTGCATAGTGAATAAAATTTTTTAGTGACAGCAAACAAAAAATAGTGGTAACTAAACGTATATAAGTAAATACGATTGCTACCTGAATTTGTTTGCTAAAGTTCCATTACGTATATAAACAGTTCAATTGGTTGGATAAAACGCGAAACGTATGGAAAACACTTACATGGAGGAACGATAGATTTCAAATCAGGTATTTTATATGATGAAAACGGTTTATTTATACTAAATTTCTTACGAGACGAATAGGAAATACGAAGGTTTTGAATTTAAAGGCAACCATCCCTGGTTCTAGTAATTACCCTATATAAACCTCCACTATAGGGTAATTACATCAAATATTCTGATTTATAATAAATACGATAAAAAAGGGTTACCTAATTTACTCTTTAATTTACTATTCCATCACGGAACGTATGCTAGTAATTACGGTAATGAGTCATTGCTTGGATGTACAATGTTACAACCGAAGCTAAAACAAGACTCTATGCTTGTTTCTATTTTAATTTCAATTCGTAAGGGAAAGCGAACCGCATTGCTAGATAGTGTTTGCTTGCAAAAAGCAAGGAAGCAAGTTTTAAAAAATTATTTAATTTATAACGAACAGGTGGACGGGAGCGTTTTTATTTTGTCAAAACACATACTGCTGTACCAATCATCTGTTTGTTTGGTCGACTTTCAACTGAAGTGCCATATTGCTAAAAATTTGCTTATGTGACTTTATACATTTAAAACTGCACATTCCTTATGAATTAATTTAGTACGTCGACACAATGACATTAGCTAAGTGTATCCGTTTATAAATGTCCTCTAAAGGATTAAATATTGAAATTTTAACACTCGAGTAGGGTAAATATAGATAATATGGGAAAAGTAGCTTTAAG
>JAHWXV010208256.1:0-11571 GCA_024586415.1 Phrixothrix hirtus | reverse complement strand
TGTGTGTGTGTGTGTGTGTGTGTGTGTGTGTGTGTGTGTGTGTGTGTGTGTGTGTGTGTGTGTGTGTGTGTGTGTGTGTGTGTCAGTCACACTAAATTTTTAACTCCATTTGCAAAATCGCTTTAGTTTCGATTACCATTTGTTAACCAAAAGGTAAGATCCGAAGGTATGTTAGGTTTACTATTGTATAAAAGTATATAATAATCAAATACTTTCCAATCGCATGTAATAGCAGTTTTATTTAAGACCGCATAATAGACTAGAAAATCTTTTAGAGTCATAATGTATTTAGAGCAACTCGTTTTATCTTCTTCTATTGAACAAATTACGACAAATTTGTTTTCATAATTAGCTAAAGTACCTATATTAGATAGAAAAATCAATTTTACATTAGTACTATATTTGGATATTTAGTTGCGTTTCAAGCAATGACGTCAATGAGCAATTTTAATGTCTACGTTCATTACACATCTCATTTGTGTTCTAAATGTATTACGAAAACAAAATTACACAAAAATGTGTTGGAAGCACAATATACTAATCGTCATGTTACCAAATTTGAAAAACAGCTACGATCTAATTATCTCAACTATTCATATTAGATACCTAAATTCGGTTCATAAAGAAAAGTCTGCATGTGCTTTACTCGTCTCGTTACTAGTGTGAAATTTATTTAAGTCAAATTGAAAGTGATTCACATCGAATGAGGTATGGCTACATACAATAAAATCAAAGGTATGTAAACAAAAAATATAAGTAAATCAATGTAAAATATATCAACTAACATAAATAAACGGAAATGGAATGATCTAATAAATAAAAACAATTTGCAGGAAATAAAAATTAATTGAAAAGAGTACTTACTAGGTATGTAAGCGATGAAAAAATATTGTGTTAATAATGAGTATATGTGAGATTATATTTGCAAAAAAACGATTAAGAACAGCGTTTCATTTAAATATCAATACATGACATAAAAGCGACACATCAAAATTGTAAGATTTAATCGTATTGTACTTGTGACAATAGCGAAAGAATGACAAAATTAATCTAAGAATTGGAGGGAAGCGGTATTTATCGAATGCTATACAACAAATCACAGATGTATTTAAGAATCGAATTAAGATAGTTCGAAATGAAAAATTCGCGGTGCGTAAGATTTCCAATACAAATAGTTCCTTACATGTATACGTTTTATTTTTTTTTTAGTAACATTTTTAAAAGTAAAAATAAATCACACCCATTATATCAATAGCGAATTTAGGCGAATACAGTATCATAAAAATTTAATAAAATTTGTCCATTTACCACACTAAAATTTGATGTTATTGAAATCTGCGCTAAACTTATCAAAAGTTTCTCAACTGGCTGATATTTTAGAAATTAAAAACTACCGTGACAAAATCTCAAAATCAAAGCCGTAGGTAAATTTTATGTTAACTTAGTTTTTGCTGGCCTTGCCTTCGACTCGTTTTACAACTCTACTCGTACTTAGAAAACCTCAATTTCTGAACTAGTAATACAAATAACTATTTTTAAATTTTACAATTTGGAATCTGGAAATGTGCGTTAAAATACTCGTAACAGATGCAGAAACCAAATATTTATATATTTCGTATAACTTCTATAAGAAAAATGAATTGTTGCACTTTTCTAAAAAATCACTGATCAGAATGGTACACCATAAATAAAGAAGTTACAGAGTTTTAGAAAACAGTTGACAAAGGAGCTGATACTGAATTGACATTTAAGTGCCATGGTAATCAGCACATACCTAAATCTCTGCTACTTTTCCCTTTAAACCGCTCTGTATTACCAAAGCAACAAAGTTTTTTGATTCCTTTGTAGGATACAGAGAAAAAATAAAAAGCTTTCTTGGGCATTGTTATGTATTAAAAATTATTTTCGGAACAATTCATTTCTTCATTTGTGCACTTAGGCACGCTTTTAAGATTTGTGTACATCTTTTGGGAAAACAACTTATTCTTATACACAATTATTTCATTTTCCAACTTATGGTCAATTTTAAATTCCGTGAAGCGTGCTTCTTAGGAATCTCGAAGTCTTCGTGAAACAATAAATTTATATCCGTCGTCAATCATACTCTTGATGCAGTTCACATAATTCTTATACTTTAGAAAATCTCTTTGCTGTAGGACATATTCGTAAAAGTCTAATGTCTTAAGGAAGCCAAGAAAAGTATTGAAATTTATTAAAATTATCATCCAGTCCCAGTTCTGCGTTATAAATTATGTAACCTGGATATTATCACTGCTAAGTGCACCGAACATGCCCGAAAGTATACAGGCAAACTATGGTGATCGCTGATTGAAATCAATTATAAGCACAAAGTGCTCATTAACCGTTGACATGACACAGTAACCAAATAATCAATTCTAATAAGTTTTCTTTCATTTTATTTCTTATGGCTTTCTTTGAAAATAAGTCACAACGACCACTATCGATTAATATGGAGGTGAATTTTTATGTAATTTGCCTAGTCATGACGATCATAACAAAACTATCTTTTACAATTATTCCAAAGTTTTTATAGTTAATATATCCCCTCAGAAAAAACGTTTTGGCAGGTCTTCAAAATATTCGCTCACAGCAGGAAGGAAACTTTCCTTTAAGGTTTTTTACTAAATGTTTAAACAAAAAGAAATGCAGATGCTAAATGTAGGCTGTAGGAAATATGTGGTAGCTCAGTGATTTCTCTTATGCATCCTGCAGCTGTCGTACAAAATCAAAGTCTTTGTCGCAAAGAATGTGGTCGTTTTTTCTTAATCATTTTTTCATGTATTTAGCCAGCAAAATACCTTCCACATCTTAAAAAATATTTACCATCAATCGTGAAAGAACATTCTGATCGTCTTCTGGAGCGGTTAGATTTTCTCGAGAAACGTCTTTTCTTACAAGTTTTTGATCTAGCATAAGCAGTTTGGAAATACAACACGTAGATACCATTTACAAATTGATACTGGAAAATTTTTAAAGCAGTTGTTTCTGTACATTAACTTCATTTGCATTTTCATTCCCCAATCTAACATAATGTAATCTATAACTTTCTTTACAGATTTTAACAGACACCGCCTTAACGCGTCGTCTAAATTTTGGATTATCCGACTCTCCATCCCACTGAAATTGTTTAGTCGAAAATTTAACTTGCAAATATACACTTTGGCTCATTGACCTCTTTTATGGGAAACTTTATGACGTTAGGTTATTCAAATTTAATATCACTCATTTAAAAGAAAATCGTATAACACTTTATATTTTATAACATTTGAATCAAATTTGATACAGACATGTGAAAATGTTATTGCAACTTAACGATAAGATATTATTCATGACTGGATAGATTATATAAAATTTCGTTCTCGTATTTTAAATTAGTTATGCAATTTTATAAATAATTAACTAATAATAAAAATTAGTTTAATATGTTTAGCTAAAACTAATTTATTGATGAACGTATAATTTTGAATACGAATTAAATAAACCCCTAAGAAACATTATGCAGATCTGCGACTGACAAAACAGGGTCTGATATTTTTATATTTAAATATGCACAGTATTAAAGTATAGGTATTTATATTTAGTATTAAATAATAAACATAATCGTTGTCGTATACATACATGTGTACACATTTTCCTTGGCAATTTTTGATATAAAAAATATTTTTACAGGAAGCACACGGCAGCACCTTGGATCGATGGAGCATATGTAGTCCTGAAGAGGAGCCTTTGGTGTTACAGCAGTTCTTAAGGTTTGGAGAAACACGGGCTATTACCCAACAATTATTATTGGCTCAGCAAGCACTTCAAGAGCCCATGCTGGATCGCCTCGGTCATCGACCTCAGTTAAACCCACGTCAAGCGATGTCTCCAAATCGACGTCCATCGCCTCCAACATTTTCTCCTTCAGCATTTCATCCATCTTGGCTTCCAGCAATGTCTCCTCATCAAAAACAATCTCTTAATTTTTTAAAGATGCCCTCTCTTACTGATCCTATAATGTCTAGTTCACCTTCAAAACATATATACGCAAGTAATTCTATCAGTTCTTCTCCATTAAATCGTCTTCAAAATATGCAACCCTTCGATTTTAGAAAACTTGGAGCTGGTCTTTCTGGATTCTCCTGTCAGCCTAACTCTGATATAATAATGCGGCGTAAATTATCTGATAACGAAACGCCGGGTAGTCTTAATTTAAGCATTAACACTTCATTACCAATGTGTCCACCACAACTACCTACTTCATCTTTACCAACATCACTTAGTCATTCAGCCGCCGCAATGGCAGCAGCTGTATCTGCCAACTCATTAGCTGCCGCTAGTTTAGTAGCATCTTCATTTAGTAGTTTAATGTCAACAGGATTAGCTAGCGGTAGTAAATCACCATGTATGGCGGATTCTTTAGCAACAGGAAGTACAAGTGAAATGGGATCAGAAGAAGATGATAATGATAATTCTCATAGTGCATTAAATTTAAGTCGCGACAAAGATGCCAATAGATCCCTTCGTCAGCCCAGAATGTTATCTGGTAGAAAACCAATTACACCTACAAAAAGGCAATGGGGTTCTCCTGGATTACCATTAAATTTGGGAACTCAGTTTATAAATCCAGCAACTGGTAAAAAACGAGTGCAATGCAACGTGTGTTTAAAGACCTTTTGCGATAAAGGAGCGTTAAAAATCCATTTTTCAGCAGTGCACTTACGAGAAATGCATAAATGTACTGTTGAGGGTTGCAATATGATGTTTAGTTCACGAAGATCTAGAAATCGTCACAGTGCTAATCCAAATCCAAAGCTACATTCGCCACACCTTCGAAGAAAAATATCACCGCATGATGGTCGAAGTGCGCAACCGCATCCGATTTTATTACCTTCACAGCCAGGTTTACCTTTACCCGCAACTGCTTTAAATAATTTAAATCCTTTTGGACCATTCCCAATTCTTACGCCGCCTTCAGATATAAGGCATCATTCTGCATTAACTGGTATAGATTTTAAGCAAAGCTTAGATCTTAGTATTCATCGTGCAGAAAATGACGAAAAAGAGGATAGGAGATGTTTGACTTACGAAGCTTCCGCATTAGCTTTAACTTCAACTAACAGTAGTACTCATGAAGACGATGACGATTATGATGACGATGGTATTGTGGTTGTTGGTGGAGATGAAGAAGATGAAGGTGAAAGAATTGATTGTTCCAATGGGCCTTCTGATCTTCCTGAAGATTTTAGTATGCCATCAAAAAAGTGTAAAATTTTAGTTTCTGACGTCGATGAAGAAACAGCAAGTAACGCAGACAGTAACGAAGATTCTACAAGTGTTATTGACACACATAGTCTTAAAGATGAATTGAATCTAACAACAAATAAAAGAAAACGAAAGAGTCAAAATCCTACCAAGTGTTCTGTGCCAGTGTTAATGGAAGATGAAACTAGCGACATTGAATCGTCTAATGATGCTTATTCCGAACGCAATTTAGATAAAAGTGATATTGAAAGGGAGAATTGTTTTATAAAATCTTTAGATAACTCGGTAAAAATACACAATTTCAAAGATGAAGAAGGTGATAACTCTCAAAAAGATCTACCGATGAATTTAGGCAAACATATATCGGATGTAAATGCAAATGAATCTAAAACAAACCTTTATAGCGAAATTAAAACAAGTTTAGCGCCGTTATTTTCAACAGATAAATTGAAAAAAGATAAACCGTTTTATGACATAGAAAATACCGAAGAAAATGAACGACCTGCAAGTACAGTCGAAAGTAATCGAAGTGATGAATCCTTTGATTCGTCAAATGCACTTCGTCATTTAGAAAGCCTATCTCATGGTAACTTTGGTGATTTAATGACGCAAGGGCTTCACTTAGGATTAGGAGTTCAAAACTCTCATTTAGCTCCTTTAGGATTTATGATGGGTGGAGGGCCACCAAGCCCCGCTCGATCTCAAGCTTCATCTGGAGGAAGTTCTAACGGACCCGATTCTCCAGATGAAAATAGCCAAAATCAATTATTTGGACTGTTTGACAATGGTCAGTTTATTAGTACTATGGATGTTCCTATAGATAAAGATAATCCTAGAAGATGTGCAGCATGCGGAAAAATATTTCAAAATCATTTTGGTGTAAAAACTCATTATCAAAATGTGCATTTAAAATTAATGCATAAATGTAATGTCGATGGTTGTAATGCCGCATTTCCCTCAAAACGAAGTAGAGATCGCCACAGTGCTAATTTAAATTTACATCGAAAGTTGCTTTCTACCACAACAGACAAAAGCAATGTACTTGAAAGGTCGGCATTTCCATCTTTAACAAATAGTCCTACACTGCAAGGAGATTTTCTAGCTCGACTTTATGCAGAAGAGGCTTTAAAAGGCCATCATATTCAAGGATCTCATAGTAATTTAAATCAATTAATATTTAACGGCGATAGAATTCCACCTCCACCATTCTTACTTCCTCCATTAGGAGGTCTTCCTTTTTCTTTGGGAAGCTTTAATCACTTTTCTCATCTGAATGGTTCTTCGGCATTAACGAAACGAGAACGTTCTTCGGCTTCAAGTTCACCTATTCCAGCCTCACCGCCACCTACTAGTTCATCTCCAGATTCTTTATCGCTAATTCACTCAGTTGATGAAGATCTTCTTGTTCCAGATAAAGATGGAAATATACCTTGTCGCTTGTGTAAAGCAAATTTTACTAGTGCAGTGCAATTGAAGGAACATTGTGAGTCAAATCATTTATTGAACATGTTTAAGTGTACAATTATTGGTTGTCCTAAAGTATTTATGTCACGAACAAAGAGAAACTTACATTCAGAAAATGAATCTTTGCATAAAATTTTTATAACAAAGAAAGAATCTAAAAATAATGTGTCGTGACCATTTTAGAATAGATAAATCTATAGATCAATATTATTTTAATGGTAATATTATTTGTAAAGAAGCTACTACGTGTGATTCTTAAAAATTATTTCGTTTTGTTAAATGCCAGTTTTTAATTTATTACAAATATGATGGTATATGTTAACTTTAGTTTTGTAAAAATTATAGAACTTCTCTGTATTGAGAGAGCCAGTCCTTTATAAATACTCATGATATAGATATTTAAAAACAATTGATAGTAAACTGTTCAAAATACATTTTTATTCATACTAGAATAAAATTTTTTATTTTGGGATTTTCTTCAAAAATGTCTTAATTTATTAAACCGAAACACTTGTTTATACAACATAGAACAATGTATATCTATGTAATTGGCAAAATATTGAGTGATAATTTGTATTACAGTTGTAGACATAAAAATTGTATATTTCAATGTGCAATAATTTGTATATATGATGCTATTTCTGTAGATGTATAGATGTATATATTTAATATCATTGTTATTAGAGAAGAATTGCAGAGGTGTACCCCATTCTTAAAGATTTTGATTCTAGAAATTTCCTCGATGTATACGATTATAGGAGTTAGTACTCTTATGTATACTATAGGCCTTTTATGAATATATTACCTGTAAGTTCTATGTTCCTTTTTTAAGTATGTTCTACAAATGCAATTTTAATCTAAATCTTTTTTAAAATCGGAGCTGTAGTATTCATTATATTAATGATAAAAGTGCAGCACAACAAATTATAATAATACACTTATCAAAATGTAAACAGTACCTTTTAAATGTTATTTATTAATGATATAAAATATTGTGTACATTGACCAATATACCTCTGGGCTTAATTAAACTATAGCTGTAAAATGTTGTTTTCTTTATTACAACTTTTTTAAAAGTAACAATTTCTGTAAGTATTTCGCAGAATTATAATACACATCAGTACTATTTTTATCAGTCTTTAAGATACTTGAAATACCTAAAAGAAGCTTTTATAAGTGTATAAAAGGTTTTAAAAATTTATAAGGGCTATTTCTTCAAAATTCTTATATAAAGCCATACCGTCGATAAAAGACAATTGAAAATATCTATCAAAAGCTACACACCCGATAAAAAATCAAATTAAGTGATCTTGAACAAAAGCTCTATAAATTACACTTTATACTATAATCAATAGAAAGTTTGGGAATTAAGTAACTGTAACGTATGTTTCCTATTGTATTCACCGTCTCATAATCAGATAACATTATAGCAATTGTTATTAATTATTACGTTTTATTAACAGTCTATTCAGCTATAACAGCTTACAACTAAGCAGTCATCTACTGACCCCAAATCAAATTCATGAAACCAATCAAAATAAATTATTACCTACATCGATAGCAATATTATGTACATGATTTTAATATAAATGGTTTTATCTACTAAAGATTATTTTTTCTCTAAAACTTGCATTTTATTTATCAAATAAGAGAAATTTTAGTATTTAAATAGCTACCTACTTATATACATAATCTTGAAAGCTTAAACTAATCATTCGTATAAACTGAACTTCAAAGGCATTAGCATAGAATGGTCGATAAATAAGGAAGACATAATAAAAGTAACAAACAACCCACAAAATTTATAAACCAGAAGTTAATGTAAATTACTATACACAAATATTGTCCACAAAACATTACCTACATCAACATGTACCTACTAAGAATTCCAGAAGAACTTATTTATATACAGGAAATAACATTCAAATCATTATGCCGCAGATGTGATGGGGCAGCTCTAAACAATCTTAGTTATTTTGTGCTATCTAAAACTAAACTATGTCAGCCCTTCCCTAACAGAAAAATTACCTTCCTGAATTAGTAGACAATCATTTATGATATTTAAAGAAGTTTCAAATATGCAGTGCCTTAAAACCGATCAAATTCAGGGCTACATTTTCATTGTTTCAAATGAAAAATGTTGTTGCATTAAGTGGCTATTTTTATGCTAGGAAACTTGTAATTTGTTAACTTAATAAATCTATTATTTATAATAAATATAACTACACAAATATAATACCATTTTATTTTATTTAATCATATTCAAAGTTAAAAATGTTTTTCTACTTAAAATACAAAACAAATCATTTAATAAAATATTCTTACAGTTACAATTCATCGATCAAAAGTATTTACTATTTTCAAAATGTGGACAAATAAGAGAAATTAAGAAAATATTAGCTGAAAACATAATTATTAATTAGAGACAAAAATCATAAGGCAATAAACCACTACAAATGTTTATACATGACTAAGAGATCAAGAAAAATATCATCCAAGTAAAATATGTAAAACTATGATCTTTAATCTGAAATCAACATTAAAAAATTTGAATAAATCTGCCTAAATCATTGTTTGACATAACTAGGCGTTATAGAAGCATAAAAAGTTGCCTATATTGCAACTTTAAATATGTCAGTTTTAATTAATAAGTGTTATTTAATAACTTAGGTTTTTAATAATATAACTGAAAGGTATAGCAATTCACTAAATATAAGCAATTTCTTAAAAAAATTAACAGTTTTTATATATTTAATTTTGTAAAATTTTTAGTAGTTTAACTATTATTTCACAGATGGCGCCTGTATTGATACTTATATTATTACGATATTTTGCAATGCGAATTTTTTTTATCGCAGATAATATATTTTGTGCTTATTTCAAAAATTACAAATAATTTACTAGTCACCTCTGATTATTTGTAATTATATCATGTCTATTAGCACATAATAATTATTCAGCAAATATATATACATAGATCTATATCTTTTATGTTAATAACTTTTTGCTTATTGTGATTGTATTTCAAATTCGACTATCTGCTTGGACGTCTTGAAAACGATAAGAGATATGAAGTCAAAAATAGGGAACAAGTTATACAATTTAGTCTTCTTTGATCTATGGAGGGAAAACTAAATTTTCAAATTCTCTTTCTTGTAACTTATTAGTTAGTATTTTACAATATTGTTTGCATTTTCTTAGTGCACATTTTCAAGGAATCTGAGTGTTTAGAAAAATATTTTTCTAAAACCAATATTTCCATTAAAATTAGCACTCCTTATGAAGACTATTTTTGACTCTAGTACTGTTAAATAAATTATTTTGACAAGCTTAAAGATATAGCATTTGTAGTTCCCGTTTTCTAAAATTTGTTATCTAAGCGATTACAAACATTTTAAATTTAATTTAAAGTTACTAATATTAATTATTGTCATGGACAACAAAACCGCGAAAAATTTATAATTTAGGTTGGAAAGAAATATTCCCATTTCTCTACAGCTATCAGTATCAAATGTTGTCCCCATACTTTATTTACTTTTCAATTTTTGCTTGTTTTTACATTATTTTTGTTTAATATTTGAAAAATTAGTTCCTGTCAGAACTATTGAAAGTATAGATATTAATATAGTCATTCAATTGTAAGTTATATATGAAATTGATATCTTTTATTCCTTTCAGTTTTAGCTACAAAACTAAAATTATGGTATTTACATCCGAACAGGACGCCTTTATTTTAAAGACCCATTATTGTAGTACAAGAAATATAGATGGATACTGGACACATAACTTAAAATTTTGCATTGAACAATTATACGGCTGTTTAATCTCTACAATTTTGTTAATCATAAACACATCAGCTGTAAATTACGATAGACAAACTTGTAGGGTCATTGAAAATGTGAAATGGAGAACTAATGTATGCTTAGATAACAAGATTCTACATTATGAGCATATGCTGTCAGTTTTCAATATATGTACATAATTTTTAAATTTTGTTTGATTTTGAAACTAAAATTAGTGATTGTATTAAATAACAATAATCAAATAAATTTTGGTGTTATTTTTAATAAATAATATAAAGTAATACTCGTAATTAGTAAAACTTTTATTAATTTAGGGACTTCTGTATTGACGAATGCCAATAGTGCACATTTGGTTGCCTATAGTATTATCTCAAACAATTTTAAACATACAGTACCTTGATACAAGCTTCATATGGTGCTTTCATTTAATCCCGAACCCCACGTGATCATTTACAGGTGGTAATCAAATTAACGCGATGCCGCACATTAGTACCGTGGTGGGAATATACTATGGTGTGCTTAAGAGTAAGCTCTAAATAGATTCTAAACGCGCATGACATCAGCAATGAGACAGCTTCGTTATATCGGTTACATATATGCGAACATTAAGCAGATCTTTTTCTGTTTTTTGTGCCATATTTGTGTATTTTACTAAAACTGAATTATATTAGTATTGTAAACGTGTAAATAAATGCTAAATCATGCCAAACTGCGCTATTTATGGTTGAGCTCCAGATTGGACAAAAGTTTTATCAAAAGGTCATCTTATATATCCAAGTGATGAATTGATAGAATTTACTCGCATTAATGAACTGGAATTTCAAAAATTTCATAAAAATTTTCTTTCCAAAGAATTATGAATTTTTAATAAACTGTCAGACATCATTCAAACTGCCCATGTCAAAATTTCAAAAAGATTTCCCAAGGAAGTCCTATTACGTTTGATTAGAACTAGAACGTATATTAGATTAAGACAGCTTAATAAAAAATTAAGTTTTGAAAATTGCAAGCGTAAATTACAAAGGAAAATGCTTAAGTT
>JAHWXV010208156.1:0-13803 GCA_024586415.1 Phrixothrix hirtus | reverse complement strand
TATGACAGCTACCGTTGTTCTTACACTGCATCAGTCTACAAACCCACCAAGTTTCATTTAAATCGGCGTGGGACACTTCCCTGTGTTCCCTTGTCAGATTGTTTATACATTTTGTGTAAAAGTCAACCTATTTATTCTATTAAGTAAAAACGCATTTTTAGTTTAAATGTCCACAATTAAAACACGAAAGATGAAATTTTAAGGAAGTAAATAAAACTTCTATATTTAAGCAGTAATTATCAATTCAATACATTTACGGATATTCAATTATCAGCTGAGATGTGTTAAATCGTATGCCTCATTGTGCCGTTAGACAATTATAGTCGCCCAGTCACTTATTGTTAGATACAGTAGATCAAGTTAAAAGCAGGAGCGGCCTGAAAACTTTAAAAGCAATTGTTTCAAACACTATGCAATTTAAACACATTTGTGTACAAACGTTTTTTGTCAAGGTACCCTATATATTTAAAGTATTTTTCAAGTTTAATAGATTAAAAATATGTTGCTGCATTACTAATTGTGTCCCACAAATAAGCGACACCGCGCAAATTGTGGGTACCTTATGACCTGCAGAACAAAATTTGCATATACATTTTCTTCAAAAACAATTACTAAATTTTGAAAATTTAAATGATATAAATTGCTCTAAATACAATATTGTCTACTAAATAAAAGGAATTATGAATTGAACGATAGTAAAAACGTACTACTGTGATTTACTATGCTTACAAAAGAACGTATATTTGTTTAGGACGAGCTTATAGTAATGTGACCTATAAAAGTTCTTTCGCTTTGTTTACTTTCTTTGAAACAACAAAAGAATTTTAAGTCAGTCGTTACACTTTAAGATTTAGCTTTTAAACATATTGATTGCTTGTTACCAGAATTATTTGTTAAAAAGCACAAGATTTTAAATAGTTTTGTCTTAAATGTTAAACATGAAATTAAGACATTCATCTTCTTTTAAAATTTGTAACGTGTGCAATGGGATTATTTTAAAACAAAATAACTTATTCCTTTTTACGTGGACCAGTAACAACATTATTCTCTAAAAATTACTATTGTAAATAAAATGAACAACTGGAAAATACATTGTATAATTATTTATTTTGCTTTGCAAAAATTGTTTTT
This sequence comes from Phrixothrix hirtus, assembly GCA_024586415.1. NCBI lineage: Eukaryota > Metazoa > Arthropoda > Insecta > Coleoptera > Phengodidae > Phrixothrix > Phrixothrix hirtus. The sequence continues at coordinate 12,672 of JAHWXV010208156.1, read as the reverse complement.
AAATATTTCGCTTACCTGTTAAATTCGCGTATCGGAGATTGAAAAGCACTGTTGTAAAATATGTCAGATAAAGTAACTTAAAATCCTTTTAACTTAATCTTCTGGAATAAATATATATTTTTAGAAACAAACATATGTTCCATACTTCAAGATATACCGATGAGTAATACATCAAAGACAACGATATTACTATCAGACAATGCGCGCACGCTAGGGTTGGGCTTAAAACTATAATTGTCAATATTTCGAAAACTGTTTTTGAAAAACAATTAATAAGCAAATTTTGTTTTACAGGTCATAAGGACGATACAGTTTGCGCGGGTTACTTATTCTGGGACACCCTGTATTTAGCAATTGATTTAAAAGGGAAGTATAATACTTGTATTACTTGCACATAACAGACTTAAAACTGCTTAAGTATGTAAGTTTAAATGCTTACGTCAGGTTTACCTACAACACACCATTGCTTTGTAAAAATATTAGAATTTTAGGACTGCTCCGCGCAGCCAATCAGAAATGGTAGCCACAAATACCAAGACTTATCAAAACATTTGATACTTATTTTTGAAGTGTCAATATATTGGGAATTTAGTGTGCAAAATACATATGATATTGATGGACTGGCCCTGGTTTACTGTTGAACGTCACACCACCGTGCACTTGATACAGTGCTTTGGAAATTTTGTTCGGACAAAATTTTGTTTGAATTAGCGATAACAATAATTCTATGAAATAATCTAGAAGGTTTCATAAAAGACGTAATAACGAATGGTTCATTACTGCAACCGTTACCTAAACAAATTCAAGGTCACAGCAATGAGTCACCAGCGCAATTTAGGACATCAGCATTCTGTGTAATTTTAATCCTTAATTTCCCAAAATCTTACTTTTCTATATAAATAGCACTTTAATAGTATATTAAAAAACAAGTTTCATAAGACATGATTTTATTACACGAGTTTAAGAACAACTGTGATAAAACGGTGTTCATAATGCCATCATTAAAATAAAAATATTAATCCGCATCAACAAGTTTAGCAATAAATAAAATTTCATATATAAAAATTCTTAGACATAAATAAAATAAATTAACTATTAATGTAAATTAATTTGTTATATGTAATAGCACTTTAGGCTATATTATTAAAATGACAGAAAACGGTAGATTTTCTAAACAAATGTAAAAGTCCAAAGCAATGCGTGACCATCTCAATAGAAAGTATAATTAAAATTTGCATGAAAAGTTTTAACAAGTCTACTGACGACATACCTAAGATAAGTTTTAATATTGTTTCCATAAAACGGCAAGATTTATGTAAATTAACGCGAGAGCCCCAAGGAGCAGCTAACCGACAACAACATTTCAACTCATTGGTTTAAATTCAAAATGCAAGCCACCGTATTGGATAAACCAGACGTGGAAAGTTATATAAACATCCAACATCCAAAAATACTCCTCTCTCCTGATCAAAAAGAATCGATGAAGTATCACAAAGTTACGGAGCGATTCTTAAGTAACAAAGTTAATTCAGTTAAAGATCCGGTGACCAGGTTATCGTCAAAAATAGATTTTAAAAATCCGTTCTAAATACAATAAAGTAATTTCCACACGAAACAGATTTTGAAAGAAGCATCATATTTTAGAACTGCAACTATAACAGCAAGGTTAGTCTGCAATTTAAATACATTAACTCAAATTCGCGAGTGACGCGAAACCGGAAATTTTAGAAGACATTCAATTAAATATTTAAGAAATTTTATTAATTTAAATCTAAATAAAGATGCAGAGTTCGAGTATTCATTCAAAAATCTTTTATTTAAAATTCAGGTAAAAATTGCAGTATTACACCTTCATCTAGACAATGTTATGTAATTCTTTTAATATTAGAATAATTCTTTTGTAAGAAATATTTTATTTTCTGTGAACTGACAACATCCCAGCCGAAAACTAAATACTTTCAATATTATATAATTTAATTAATCGCATTAATTATTTTATTACTTTTTACTATTTTATTGTTTATTTTATTATGCAGTACATGTGAATAATATAATTTTTATTTCGTACTTAAGAAATAAATTTCAAACAGACATTTTGTATTTGTTCGACAAAAATAACAAAGCTTGATTTTAACAATAAACCATTAATACATAAGGTTAGAGTTACCTCAAACGAGTTAGTTGGCCGTTGACCGCAAATAAATATATAGATAGCCGCTCGATCAACCAAATAATTACAATAAATCAATTAGACAGTCGCGACCAATAAACAATCCTATGAAACGAGTTTTTTATACTAATAGAATTTAGAAAGAAACGCATTTTGTTAACATATAATTGACTTGGATAATTTTGTGATAGTCGGTAATACTGACATTTTGATATTTGCATATGAAAGTTTTGTTAATTTTCTATTTAATTTTGACGTTTAATAAGTTAATTGTTAATATTATCAATATTGTAAATAATATATTCCGTTAACAAAAGACCATCATGAAACACGAATGAGCTCATTTCGATACGAAAATAGACAAATTCATTTAGTTTAATTTTTCTTAAGAACTTGTTTTGTTAAGAAGCTGTTAAAAATAAATATAAATATAACGATTATTACTAGTGTGCTCTAAAATAAATATTAAGTTGAATGCGTGTAAATAAATAATTATAATTTAGTGAATACAAATAAAGACTTATAAAACAATTAATTAGTTTCTTTAAAATACATCACATTAGCCAGTAACTTTTATGGTTAATATATAAATTAACTGAAATATCTGGTTAATATAATTACACTAACCTACATTCTCCGTGTTAATCAGCGATAATACACAGTTCGTATACTTAGCAATCACTTACTAAAGCAGTGGTTAGATCTCTGCTACTTTGTGAGAAAAAGAGGATTGTTTCAAAATAATAGCGCTCTTAGCTATTTTGTAAACTGGCTAGTTGGTCTGCAAACTAATCAAGATTCCATTTTAGCCGAAACATATACAACATTTTTAAAATTCGTATTATAAATTTGAAGTTAAAAATAATTCTTATTTCTCATAAGTAAAAAATAATCTTTACTCCATGCAAAATTAATCATATTCAATTCCTACAAGTATGATGTTATCTTTTAGTACTTCCGAGTTATAATTGGAGATATTTTAAGGATGAATTATTAAATATTTTATGTAGTCCATTGATTGCAGCTCTAAATAAATAACAAAATCTAAACGCTGCTAAAGTAAAAGATAATGAATAGTTGACGACCTAAGGTTTTGCAAAAAAACCAAAAGCTTTAAATTAACTCAATAACTGAGCAAAAATACCTGAAATCAATAACTCAAACCAACGCAACGTTTCAAAGTGTTGTGAACTTCCGAAAACTCCAAATACAATTATATTTTTAAGGCATATATCATAAATAACTGATATATCGTTTTCAACCGCTTACAATACATTTTACATTTTCCAATTAATTACTTTCACTTTAGTACTAAATTTAACTTTCAAACTGCATTCTGTATAAAGTCACACGTCTCAAAACATAACGCCACAAATTCCGACGGCGGTCATATAGATGACATCTTTTAATCTAAACCCAAAACAGGATTCTTCAGGACTATTTTGTAGGGAACTCAGCACATATAAGCACTACATATTCCAACAAGTTTCATTTCAGTTTGAATGTCTGGGTTAATCCTTCAGAACGCCTAGTTTGACTGGGCAACAATTAGTGGCACATAAGATAAGACTTAAATCTTTTTACTTGGTTTATGAGTCTATTTAAATAATTTTTAGCGGGGCTATATTGATAACCGCGAAAAATTTTCTTGTGGTTTTTCTATTTCACATTTATTCTTAAACTTTAATAATTTTGTAGTTCAATGACAAGATTCTTCAAAAGAAAATATGTACGTTCAAAATGGAATTAAAAATGATGGAAGAAACAATTGGAACAATTTGTCGAAGGCCATTTTTCACTGTTTAAAAATCACTTTTTATTTTACGTATTAATTCCATATACATACGTATTGTTATACAGGGAGTTTGAAAAAGAACTCCCTAGTTTTGATGTCCCCTAGAATCTGTACAAAGTGACATACATTATTCTAGTTTGTGATTTGATTCATCAACTGTCCAAATTTTGCTCCCGTAAATGCGAGAATTCAGTTTCTGTAGTGGACAGGCCTGCTTGACCTTGAGAATAACGGCGCCAGTGCTCAGTTCAGTTCAGACGTTCAGTGCAGTGAAATGTCTACTTCGCAACAGAAGGCGCAGTGTGTTATATGGTTTGTGCAAACTGAGTCTGTTATAACAGTGCAACATAATTTTAGACGTCAGTATGGTGGTGAACCACTTACAGCAAAAACTATCCGTAATTGGCTAAAGTCTTTTAAGGAAACCGGTAGTGTTTTAAAAGCGAAATCACCAGGTAGGCGAAGAACTTTTGAAGCTACTGTTGAACAGATCCGTGTTTCGTGTGTTCGGAGCCCAAAGAAGTCATTGGCCAGACGTAGTCTGCTATGTTGGTGAATACGTGGCGAGAAGTGGAATATCGTCTCGACGTGTCTAGGACAACAAAGGGATCCCACCTTGTAGTTTACTAACATTGAAAAAACTTGAAGGTAGTCTCTTTCGTTGTATGTACTCGCTTATGTAGTTTTCAATTAATTTCACCATTAAATTTATACATAAAACTAGGGAGTTCTTTTTCAAACACTCTGTATTTTGTACTAAATATATATATATACACACGATATATTAATTTTTTTTATCAATCTATATTTAGTATTTTACTTTCCATCAACAAGTATACAAATAGTTACACACAAATAATTTAGGAATTTATGTGGCCCATTTGATAATGAGATTACACTTTTCATTTCAAATAGTTATGCTAATTTAATGTATAAGAAGAGATGTAATTTGGCGTGCAACGACAACAAGAATGTACCGTCTTTACGTTATTTTTATCAGATGTGCATATTTAACGATTATATTAAAAACGATCTTAAACATTTCAAAACTGCAAAAATAAAAAACTGAAAAACTCTTTAACAGGTACGTACTGTCATCTTAAGCCCTAATGATCGGGAATGTTAATTAGCGTGCATAACTAAATTATCAATATTTCCTCGGCTTGCAATTTCCTATTTGTCTATCGCAGACAGCATTTATAAGATAGAAGATATCCTGGCATAAACAGCAACTCTTGACTTAATAGCTCAAGCATTTCAATGAGATTTGGGTATGACGAGTAAGATGGCCACTCTATATTAGGAATTTCCTCATTATCAATATAAGTTTGAACTACTAGACTATCACATGAAGATGCATTATCAACTTGCATGCAAAGAAACCTGTCGCGTGCAGCAAGTCTCCAAACAGAAACCCCAGATTCTAATATGAAATTTACATTTCTGTGGCTTCTCATGTGCACGGAATGTAAATTAATGAGAGGCATTTACGAACCATAATATCTCCCATAACGTGATGAAATTATTCATTCCAAAATACCTTCAAAAAGAAACCTACACAGTTTTTCGAATTTATTATATTTAAAATACAGATTTTCAATTTAGATTTTAGAAGGTAATGTATATGGCTTTATCTTACAAGAAAGCTCATTCTGAAATTAATTTAATTAATTAATTTGAAAAAAGTTGGCATACTCTGGTAACAAAAGAACCTGCACTGTTTTGAAGATGTGTTCCTGTTATACTTCATTTTATAATTAAATTTGTTCTGAAATTAAATTAAGATGAAGTTGCCGTACCCGTACAACTCAGTATCATATTACATACAATTTCTGTTTAATTAAATTTTGTAAAAAGTATAACAACAAAATTGTTGGGATGGGTAATATAATTCTACATTACATTGAAATTAGGTTTTCGAAATGAATTTAAAAACACTTGTAAAACCACAAACCATTCACTTAATTCTGATATGTTGATTCTTAATTGCAGGTCACCTGGAATCCTTCTTTTGATTAGACGTAAGGCCTGTTAACATGTAAGTAGTAACGTTGATAACATTCAATAGTTCTGATAAACCTAACCTAACTTTATAGTTTTCAAAAAGAGTGACCATTTGCTATAAAAAAAACGAGTTTAAAATTTGGGGTGCCAATATTGCACCGCACCCAACATTGAAACGCAGTAGTTCTGGGATGAGTTTCGGTAGAGTTACTTGTAATACGGAGTAGTTTATACTATTTTAAAGAGTTGAAGTTAATAACAAAAAATCTGGTGTGAGACAATACACGACTTTCCCTTACCCGTTTTAAATTTAATTTGAATTTATTGACGTTAGTTACTTTCCTATACACCTATATTGTACACTCCAAAATTAATTTAGAAGCATAACTAATTGATGCATTTATAATTTCCTATATACCTATACTAAGACTTTTATAATTAAATTATAAGCTCGTTTAAAGCAAAAATAATTTATAAATTTAAGTATGTAAATAATGCACACAAATCATTAAAATATTAATTTATTTTTATTTTGGTAACGATAATTGGAACGGTCACCCATCCAAGTTACTGGACAGATAAAACCTTGCTTAACTGTAGAGATTTTTCTCAATAACTCACTTCAACGAATTTTCTCAGAGAAACCAATTAGTTCATGTAATATAGCATTATAGGCTCAAGAAACGTGGCGAGTTTAAAAAAAATCGTTGGAGCCGTTTTCGAGAAAATTGCAAAAAACCTAAAAATCACAAGAATAAAGTGGCACTTCCGATCATTCGTTTTAACGAAATTCTTACTAGGAGGTGATAAGGCGGTAATAAACTTATATATACAATTTCACTTTTCTACGACGTTTGGTTTTCGAGATAAATTGACCACATACGTACACACACACACACACACACACACGCGCGCGCGCGCGCGCACGGACGCACGCGTATATCCCACACGCGTGCGCGCACGAGCGTTCCAGTGGTTCTAGTAGAAGTTCTGGATAGAGATAGAAGGAATCTACAACTATTTCACATGAAATTTTTCTATACAGTGGACAGAAAAATAGTTACATGAACTTTTAATTTTGCAAAAATCTGACGGTCCTCAAAAATTTGAAGTTCGGGTAGTTCTGGATTTAAATCGACCAGATCTATACCTTATTGTTATAAAATTTTCCTGTAAAGTCAGTAGAAAACAAGTTACATGAAGTTTTAATTTTGAAAAAATCTGACGAGGTACTAAAAATTTGAAAAATTCAAAGTTCCAGTAGTTCTGGTAAGAGTTCCAGATAGAGATAGGGGGAACCTACAAGTATTTTGCATGCTGTTTTTCTAGAAAGTTGACAGAAAAATAGTTACATGAACTTTTAATTTTGCAAAAATCTGACGGTCCTCAAAAATTGAAAGTTCCGATAGCTTTTCCTATAAAATGAATAGAAACGAAGTTTTATAAAAAAAACTTTATGTGAGACAGTTGTATACTCCGATCTCTATCCAGAACTAGTGCAACTTTCCATTTTCAATTTTTTATGGACTTATCAAACTTCTGCTTGATATAACTCTTTTTTATCGACTTTACATACAAATTTTGTAATGAAAAGTTGTAGATCTTCTCGTTTTAGATCCAGAACTCTGAACAGAGCTACTGGAACTTTCAATTTTTTAGGACATCGTCAAATTTTTACATAATTAAAATTTTATTTAACTTCTTTGCTGTTGACTTTATAGAAAAACTTCATGTGAAACGGTTATAGATTCCTTCGAATTTTTTTCTGTTGACTTTAGAGGAAAATTTTATTAGAAATAGTGGTATATCTTGCCGCTTTAGATCTGGAACTTCCACCAGAACTACTGGAACTTTCACTTTTTACTTTTTGAATAATAGGAATTTAATTTTTTCTATTTTTTATTATTAACATTAGATTTCAACATTGCCGATATTATGACGAAGTTTCACAAACATACATTCTTTGCTGTTTTACATAATAATCTACAGACCTGATACACACCGGTGTGTATTTGAAATTTTTGGTTAACAAAGGAATATCGTTTTAACTTAAACGGATTTTACATAAGGAGCAAACAATTTTATGATTTTATGCAGTTAGAAATACTACGCGTTAGCAGTCGAGTTCAGCAGATGACAAACCGCATGCAAGGCCAAAGAATAACGGTTATATATTGGGCAAGTATAGTGAAAATAGCTTACGAAAATGGCGTGACCATACCAATATATATTTTTATGACCAAATCTGTGATTGATGTTGCTAAAAGTTTACTGGGGAAATGGAAGGAATTTTGAAAATCTCTGAATTATTGTACCAAATGATGCAAGGCGTCGTTCATGAATGTTGTGTTTTATATGATAAAATAGATCTGCCTATTGAATGCAACAATTACAAAATTTGTTAGGAAAAAATCAAACGTAAGTATCGTATTTTTGTTGAAGCACCCGATTATTTTAATTCTGATTTTGGAAACAGTAAAGGAGTTAGCACTAGAACTTGAAAGATATACTGAGGATGATGTCAATATTTCAGAACTTGATGAAATGTCTAAATATGAAGGCTAGGAAACGTTTGTTCCGACAGTAGAAGAGAACTCGAATCATTTGATTATCAATTGTGTTGCTCTCTGGAGTTATACAAATATTTTTCAACAATTGCTTTTAAAGAAGCTTGAAAAGGTAGATAACAAGGACGATTATTTTTTAAGATACAAGGGTTATTCATCAATTAACCTCCGATTGGCTATTAAAAATAAACAAATACTTGTGCTTCATGGCGCTTGCGTGGTTGGAAAAGGGAGACTTTGAACGTCACGTCGCATCAGTCAGATCTCTGTTTCGTACGTCAGCGCTTAAAATTTGTCTATCGTCAGTTGCGAGGTAAGTTCTGTCATTCGATTGTGTCGTGTGTATGGGGATAGGGTTATAAGTGACGGCATTATGAGGGAGTGGTGCAGAAAATTCAAGGCTGGTTGCACAGATGTGCATGATGACAGTGGTCGAGGAAAATATTCAGATGTGAGTGATGAAGTTATGCAACATGTTGACGAACTTGTGCGTGCGAGACGTCGGTTCACAATTTCCGAACTTTCTGAGGATCTCCCTCAGATTTTAAAGACAATCCTCCTTACGATTATCATAGAGAGGTTAGGTTACTACAAGGTTTGTGCACGATGGGTACCAAAATGCCTAACCGATGTTCACAAAACTGGGTCGGCCTTGACATCCCTTCAACGTTACCATGAAGAGGGGCAGGAATTTCTAAACAGAATTGTGACTGAGGACGAGATATGGGTACAGTGCGTGAACACTGAAACTAAGGAACACTCCAAACAGTGGAAGCACACTCATTCTCCCAATAAGCTCAAAAGATTCAGGTAGACGCTGTCTAACCGCAAATGACTTTTGTCAACAGATTTCATAAAAGTAACGCGTGAGAATACTGTGACCTCACAGGTTTATTATGAGACTCTTACAGAACGCTGCAGGTCAGTCCATAACAAATGGCGCGGGATGCTTACCGACAGAATGATTCTCCTGCTTGAAAATGCGCAACCGCATACTGCGAAGCGAACGAAGGAAAAACCCCATACTTTTTGGCTGGGAGATTTTTCAATATCCTCGCTATAGTTCGGACTTGGCACCGAGCGACTTTCATCTCTACCCCAGCTTAACGATCGACAATGAGCTCAAGGATGCTGTAAACAACTGGCTGCAGCACCATTCTTTGATGAAGCAATAAAGAAGCTGGTGTCACGGTACGACAAATGTTTGAATTTGGGTGGCGGATATGCGGAGAAGTAATGTTAACATGTAACTACAGATTGTATATAAATAAAAAGTTTTATCCGTTTTTGTCTCTTTGTAATAACCAATCGGAGGTTAATTGATGAACAGCCCTCGTATACGAGTATTCTAGTTGAATTTTTTGAAACTATATTTCTTCCTGTACAAATAAAGACTCTATTGCACGAATTAGGATATCACTAAATACAATTACTGTCCAAGATATCAATTGGGTATCATTTATAATGTCGTACCATGGTTTTCTTAAAATAAAAATGCATTGGGGAGGAAGCATCAGGATGGCTTAAATTGTGGACAAGATGTCACAGGAACGTCTTTGTTTGTTAAGAAACAATATGATAATTTTTGTGGACACTGACATTTCGAATGATGTTCGGCTAGTAGATAAATTCTCGAAGGTTCGTCCTCTGCTGGATCTAATAAGAGCAGCTTCTCTCTAGAATCCAAGGACACAACGTATATCAATTGACGAAGTAATTTGTTTCTGGCGTTAGAGATTCAGGACACAGTACATTAATAGCAAATCAAATTCACGTGACACAAAAACTTCGTTTCTATCTCACCTGATAATTGGTCCCATGATTTTTTTATGATAAGAGGAAAGGTAATACTATCTTAGAAAATTATGTTTTTTAGATACTGGTAAAACATACCTGATTGTAAATAATCAAAAATTTCACTGCTATAGGATGTTAGATTGCAAAAATGTGAGAGTAAGGATTCTGTAGTATGAGGGTTGTTTGAAAAATTTACAGAATGGAGATGAAAAACACACGCTATAGTTTTCTAAATGGTTTTATTTTTCAACATAGTCCCACTAACTTTATTGCACTTAGTTCACCGCTGTTCCAATAAATTTATTCTATCCCTGAAGTAACTTCCTGGAATACTTGAAAATTACTCTTCCACGGCTGAAATTGCTTCTTCATTGGATGAAAACTAATTGCCAGCGAAGGATTTTTTGAGATTTGATAACGAATGGAAGTTGGAGGGAGCCAAATCTGGTAAATACGATGGATGTTCCAACAATTCATGCTTTAATTCGTCAATTCCTTTCATCTACAACATTTTGTGAAGAGGTGCATTGTCATGATGAAGAATGATTTTTTCTGATGTAAATACGATGTTTTCTCAAGATCTTTTTTATCTAATCGGTCCAAGGGGTTTCTCAGGATAATCAGTCATTAAAATTCCTTTTGAATTCCTTGCCGATGTAACCAACTTTGCCTTTGTTGGTGCACAACACTCGGATTTTGTTCATTAGTTTGTCCACTCTTCAAATAACGAACAAAGTCAATTTTATTATTATTCAAACGATTAAAACACTCCTGAGAAATTCGGATTTGAATGCATTTGTGATCAATTGTTGCAACTGCGGACCCATCTTGTACAAAGCTTTTTCATGTCTAATTATTTATGTAAAAGATACTATAAAAGTTGAGATGTCTATGGTCTATAGAATTTTATGCACTTTTACTTACCAGTCACTCAATATCATATCGTGAATTTTCTGACCAATTTATGGTGTCGCAATTTTTACGTATCCATTGCTGGGCTCATCCTCAGTGTTTAATCATTCCTTTACACATCATCGATTTTGATGGAGCATATTCTCCTAAACAAAAAATGGATCTCCTTCAAGTTTATTACAGATTTACCTACCTAACAAACTATCTATAACAGTATTCTGCACGCCACACGCCAAACAATACGAAAAAATCAGTTGTAAAAGCGAAAAAACCCTATAATTAAAAATGTAGTAGAATATTTATTAGAAATATAAATCTAGTTAACAATGCGCTCAAAATTGTTCCTTAATTCGGCCAACAGTAAATTTATAGTTCTTTATAACCACTTCTTATGGACGTTCCATTTAAATCGACGGTTCTCAAAAACGAAATTGTTGAATTTCAACAGTAAACATGATTGAAAATTTACACAAATAAATTATAATAGGAATTTGAATTTTATTGCTTTGTAATCTTCTCAGTTTACATGCTCATTAAATACATATTAAAAATGATTTGAAATCTTTTCTGTATTAACTTTTGAAAACAGCCGATTTAAATAGAGAGTCCATAAGATGAGTTATAAGCAACTGTAAGTTCATCGATGGACGAATTAAGGAATAATTTTCAGTGCGGTTATTAACTAGATTTATATTTCTAATAAATATTCTACTACATTTTTAATTATAGGGCTTTCTCGCTTTTACAACTGATTTTTCGTGGTGTTGGGCATGTGACGTGCAGAATACGATTATAGATAGTACTTAAGAAGGTAACTTTGTAATAAACTTGAAGGAGCATTTTTTATTGCAAAGTCTGTTTTTAAGTTGGAATAGAATTTATCACATTTAGTAATGCAGGATAAATTCCCATTGCCTTCAAACCTCTTTTTTTACCAGAATTGAATTACCACATGATGTTTCAAATTTTCGATTTTGTAACAATGTTGGCTTTGATTGTAAACATTGTAAACAAAGAATGAATTGACAGATCAAATTATGACAAGTGCACTTTATTACCGACTAAAATGTATAGCTTTGCTAACATTTGTGCCTTATGATGAACAGAAACTGTTCAGAGTTTATCATGAGATGTAATTTCATCTGTAAAGTAATATTGTGTTATATTTTAATTTTTATTTTCTACAAATGCATTAAATACTTTCGAAAACACTGTACTTTTTCATAAGAACCTGCATGCCTGAATGCTCATGTGTCGTTTGCGATATATAAAATTTGGAAAAAGTAACTAAAAATTTCTAAAAATGCATATATTTTCTAAATATCATTTCTGTTATACAGGGTTATTCTAAATGAATGGCCCAATTTAATAAATTCGTATTTATTAAAGTATAAATTCAAAATAAACAATTTACATACCATTGGAAA
>JAHWXV010208154.1:0-14796 GCA_024586415.1 Phrixothrix hirtus | reverse complement strand
AACAGATAATCTAAAAAGTTTAGAGTTTTGTGATGCACATCTTACGGTTTCTCTCAAACGTGATCCATAAATTGTTCATCAAAAGATAATTTGAAAACTTGAATTGGTTTTATGTCCTGCTGCTTCCATTCATTTATAATAGTAGGCTGTATATCTTTCACAAATGTGTTTTTAGCATTCTCCTTCGCTAGAAATTTTTCTTTCCATTTGCGTACGGTCTTCTTAAATTTCACTCTTTTAGTTTCTTTACTTTTTCTTGTAATTGTTTGAATATCAATCTCCAATATCCAATACTATCAAAGTTATATTTTAGTTGATCTTCATCATCACTTTTTGCATCATCGTTATCTGAATTGTTCCCATTATTTGGGTAATGCAAAGTGAATTGAAGTGCATCACATTTATTTATTTCTTTAACCAAATTGTCGCTATCATTTAATTCCTGAACAATTTTCAGTAGTTCTTCAGCATCTCGAGCATCACTAAGATTATATATTCCTTTGGATGCCATCTGAACTAAAACAAAAATATTTTTATTCATCGATAAAGAATAATATTATAACAATTACCTACCACTACTCAGCGTATTATAAATCATATGCTTACTTCCCTGTGGTTTACTTACCTTTACAATTTTTGGAGAACCAATAAGTTATAAACCACTAAAAGACCTTAGTGAATAGTTATTGTTCACAAAATAATCAAACTTTTTCAATATTCTTAGAAAATTCTTGTATATAAAAAGGTGCACCTTCTACTATGTACAAAATAAAAATATAAAATTTCAAGACGTATTACAGAAAAGCTACTAAGTCAATATATTTTTTTTAACTTTATAATGAACAGTAATTATTGCTCTTGTCACAAACCTATTGATAGATCATTACACTTTGAATTATTATATATACAACGCTTTATAGATAACACTGTTATGCATATTACATAAAATACAGTGGTTATGAATGGGCTAAGAAAACCATTCAATTTTTTATAGCATTTGATAGTACTTGGTAGTCATAATTTTTCGTAGTATTTCGCAAGAAAAAGATTAAGCTGTATTAATTTATTTGACAATGGAATTAAATAGCGTCTTCAGAAATTGTCAGTTAATAAAATAGAATGCGCTCTACCTGAAGAGAACTCAAAATGGTCTGCGTAATCAAAAAAAAACAGATGTAATATAATTTAACTTAAGAAGTTGAGAATCGCCCTACAAAATATTAATGAAATAAAAATCAAAGGAATCGTCAAATTATGAAACTTTGATAGAAAATGGCATAGCTTTAGATCTTGATTAAACACTGAATTCTTTAAAAAGTACATACTTTTAGAATTAGAAAGGTGCAAAATGAATTTTTAAAAATACACCATTTTGATTTCTTGTGGCTTTCTAAAAAAAACATAAACTGCAGGCCAAATCTGAGAGAAAAAAGTACAGGTGGTATATTAATTTATTTTTTAATGCACAATAGACAAGTAACAAATATTTTGTTCTTTACGAATATTTAGGTACGATTGTTTACATTAAATTTGCTTCGTCGCAAAATATAATATTACCTAATATGTATTCAATTAATTTTTAATTATAAAAAATAAAAGTTTAATCAAGCCCTTTTCACGTGTAGATTTCAAAAAGGCATTACATCCTGGAAAAAACAAATTTAGCTTTATTTCTGTGAAATCGGCCATACTGGATATATACTCGTATTTTTTTAAACATATATTATGTTTAATATGCAAAATCTATATGTGTGTTAAATTACGTAGAAGTAGATTTTTGAAAAATAAAAAGAAAATGCTAGGCTGTATACTTTGCGTAAACCAGTACAAGTAAATCCAAAATTGCTTAAAAAATTTAATGTAAAATCAGACTAATGACAATTTTCTTTTTTTTATAAAAAATCTAGAATTCAATTACAGCTGTATTTAAAATTATCAAATATAGAACTATCTTTAACAGGCGTGATAGCATCAATTGAAAGCAAGATATGGAAAACCATGCTACTTTTTTAAATTTAGCAAAAATTTGAAATATGTATTTAAATAACATTTGGCAAATAGATATTTATAGCAGTCCTTACAAACATAAAATCTGCGTCAATATATTAAAATTTTTAAATCTCATACACATTTCTCAGATAACCTCATAAAGATGGAAAACTACGAAAGAGCATGCCACCTTTTCAAATAATCATGTAAACGCTTAAAAGACATTTAGCAAATAGATATTTATAACAGTCCTCATAAACACTGTAAAATTTGCATACATTGTACGCAAGGTTAATATACTGAAATCTTGAATTTCTTATGTGCATTCCTCGAACGCCCTTATAAAGATGGTAAATTATGAAAAAATGTACCACCTTTTAAAATAATTCTTGAAATACAGATTTAAAAGACATTTAACTAATATTATAATATTAGTTAACCTCCCATTTTATTTGTTTCCCTTTATCATGTTAATTTTGGTTTTACTTAACTAAACTAAGTTTAGACATTTAATAAAGAATTTGCTTGAAAATACAAAGAAATCCAAATAAACATACATAGAAACAAACCCAAAGTAGACTAGCTTGCGTATAATTAAATTAACATTTAGTAGCTGTTTATTAAAAAAATAATCATTATTTATTGGTGGTGTATAATTTTCAAAATTTGAATAAATTAACTAGCCCACATCTAGATTACAACTTTTCTTTTAATTAAGAATATGCTTTATGGGTATTTATTTGTTACAAGAAAATTATGCAATATTGTTATCAATGAGGCTTAGGTTATACGCATCTCTAAATTATGCTATTGCTGTCATCCTTGCGGGAATAATAAACTTGCGTAACCTTTATCGTTTTTCATGCAGAAGATGGTTTTCTTACAATGTTAAAATTCAATATTATTTAACATTTGACAAAGAATCTAGCCCAAAACAGAGGTTTGAAAGTTTACCAAATTTTGGAAGAAACCAAATTGACCCACATGATTAACTATGGGAAGAACTGACAAACAAAAAATTCATTTCCTGTAAATGTAACTGACATTTCAACATTTACATCTTTTGCCATTTTTAGAATATTTACTGCCAAATGATGAAATTTTGAGATTGGAAAAAATGTATTAATTAAAATATGCTCTCCTTTGAAATTAGAAAGATATGCAAGGAATTTTTAAAAATACCCGTTTTTGATCTTTTGTGGATTTCTAAAGAAACAAATGCAGGTAAAATGTGAGCGAAAGAATTACAGGCAGAGTATATTAATTTTTTTCTTTAAAATACAAGTCAGTAGACTAAGTCATTTAGCTATTAGATATTTATAACAGTGCTTATAAATTCTATGAAATATGACCTCAAAAAGACGGCGGATCGTGGAATACCGTGACACCTTTTTAAAGAATACAGGAAAAGCATGAAACATGTATATAAAATAAATTCAGCAAATTTATATTTATAACAGTCCTCAAATTTCGTATACGCACGTCTCGGATGACCCCATACAGATGGTAAACTCCTAATGCTATACACCTGCATAACGTCCTTTTCATCAAACAGCCGCAAAAATAGTGAACTAAAGATCCACCGCTAAGGGATTTTATGAGGACAAATTACTTTTTAATATTATAGGTATATATCCAATAGATTTTTCATGTAGAAAAGCAAAATAAGTACAAAAAGTTCTGAGGTTGCACAATTAGTCCTTGCAACCCCGGTGAGGTATCGATGTGTGTCCTCACTTTGTACCCTATGTTCCCTCACACACACACACACACACACACACACACACTCGCACTCACACTCACACACACTCACACACACACACTCACACACACTCACACACACTCACTCACACGCACCCACATACGCACACGCACACGTACGTGCACACACACACACACACAAAGCAGACCAATTTTTAAAAACATGATTTAGGAACTCAGGGAACCCCAAAACGTGCATTTCCACTAAAATTTTGAGATCGAAAATTTTAGGCGAAAACAATACTTTCTCCATTCTATATTTCAAATAGATAAGAAAAGTAAAAATGCATTTTGCAATAAAATGATATAATCGCCCTCTATCTTGAAAAATATTAATTTTAGTAGCTTTTTTCGTATTTTGAAATGTACTATCAATTCCTACATTTATGTGCACATATTTTATGACACCTTGTATATATATAAAATACCCAAATTCTGTTTTATGCAGTAATTGACAAAAATTTTATTAATCAGTATTTTCAAGATGAATTATTTAATTTTATATATACACCATCATTAGACAATCTATAACCCCCATAGATTTTAAAACCGAAAAATAAAATTTGGCAATAGTATTCAACACTATTTTAATATTTCCTATTTATCCGGCAGTAGCTTCAGTTTTGAAATTTTAAATGGGACACCTTGTATATGTTTACGTTTTCGATTTTTGCAGACAATTTTGAATACCCTTGCACATACATTACACCCACACATTCATGAACTCACTCATGCACGCACCCATACAAATTGATAAAAATATGATTTTTGGAATTTTGAGGACCCAAAAACGTGTATTTCGACTAAAATTTGGACTTGAAAAATGTTGGATGAAAACAATACCATTTCTTTTACCTAGATTTCATGTAGGGTAAGAAAAAGTAAAATTGCTTTTATCTATTCCTTTTTGAAAGAGAAAACCACATAAAAGCACCACAAATAATATGGGGCAAATTTCCCATTAGCAAGCTCTTATGTTAACAATTATTACATTACTTATACTAGTTGAACCTTTGATTGTTCAAAATTTTCAATAAAATGGCCAATATCTCAGAAACTATCACATTTAGGTTAATAATATTTACAACAAAATTAATCTAAAATTTGATTTATAATTCAAAAATAATATAATAAGCAAGACGTTCCATTTAAAAGAACAAAGTTGAATGCTGCTCCAGGAAAATCTAATACAAATTTACAATTATTTAACATTAACTTTAATAAAATTCAAAACTAAATATAAAGTTAAACTACTAAATAAACAATATTTATATTATTAATTATATTATATTTGAAACTATAAACAATACATTACAAAAAATATTTATTGAATTTAATATTACATAAATGCATATCTAAGTTAAATGTGGCATAAATGTAAGCTGAGGATATAGGTGCTTTTCAAATCATTAAGTGAAGAATTTTTTTGGGAAGGAATATTTGCCCTTGTCTTCTGCTGGGAAAGGTGTTTAGAAAAGAATAGTGAATATGTACAAACATAGTTTAAACTGTGTACTTTGGAATGGCCAATGTAATTTTTCAATGTAATTAGTTATTCAATTTTAATGAAATGTTGTACCTTACATTTGGGACATGCCTCGTACTTAAGATAAACACTTTAATAGCAGCTTTCTCTATTTACTGGCCTTTTAGGAAATAAACGTTTAAAATAATGAAATATGTGTGCTCACAAGTTAAGTACAAATTTGTAGGAAGATTGGTGAGCGTATGTATGTATGCATGTTAGGCAAGAAATACTTTTGTACTGATCACATAGTAACAGAAAATAGCATATTAAAGGCTTTTTAAAAGCATTTATTATAATTTTCTCATATAAATTACATACAATAATAACAAGTAGTTTATTTTATGTACCTTAATTATGAATGAATTAATAAATCTGCCATTTTTTGTGTGACCAAGCAACATTGTTAAAGATCGACTAGGTGGCTGGCTATTGAAAAATCCTATTACCGGCTGCCTAAAATATAACTAAATGTTTGCTTTAGGTTTGTAGATTAAATTTGAAAAATATGTTGTTACTGGTACTTCAGGATCAGAAACCCGATAATAAAAGTCAATGTCCTTCAAAGGTTCATTTATTCGCTTATAAATATGGTGGTTTTTAATTTAAAATTTGATGTTTTGGCATTTAATTCTATGCCATATTCATAAGTGTATCTAAATTGAGTATAAAATTACATTTGTACAATCCAAAAGTTTTTTTTTATATATAGTTTATGATTACAATTGAAGGAAAAGAGTATATTAAACCACGTAATTGTCATAGTATTTAATAAAATAAAAAATTTTTTAATAAAATTCAAATATAAAATTTCAAAATAATGTTAAGCCAGTCCGCCTCCATTTTGACCACATCTAAATTTACTTTATTAGTTTCTTACGTTTTCGTACCATGGTTATTATACATATGGATATTGATTGAACATTCAATTAAGTTATTAAATAATTTTTATTAAGAGTTATTTGTATAAAACACCATTCAATGAAATATTTTTATTACTATTAGATCTGGTCAAAATGGAGGTGGACTGGCTTAACATTATTTTGAAATTTTATATTTGAATTTTATTAAAAATTTTTTAATTTTTTAGATACTATGATGATTACATGGTTTAACATACTCTTTTCCTTCAATTGAAATCATAAACTACATATAAAAAAAAACTTTTGGATTGTACAAATATAATTTTATACTCAATTTAGATACATTTATGAGTATGGCATAGAATTAAATATCAAAACGTCAAATTTTAAATTAAAAACCACCATATTTATAAGCGAATAAATGAACGTTTGAAGGACATTGACTTTTATTATTGGGTTCCTGATCCTGAAGTACCAGTAACAACATATTTTTTAAAATATAACTAACCAACTCACAAGTAAAAGACAATGTTCAGGTATAAAAGGTGCAAAACTATACCTGGTGTATCCCAATAGCTTGAAAAAGATATGTTGACACACTAAAACCAAATATCATGGTCAACACATTAATTAATTAAGGACATTGTTTAAAATAAATGTTCAAAAAATGACCAAATTTTTTATCTTTAATACTCAATTAAAATTCAAAATCGATCTATTAAAAATAAAAATTTTAATAATGCAAATTATTAGGGATAAAACAAAAAGAACCTTTATATTTTCTTTGAATGAAAATGCTAAATAGATGGTAAATTGCAATTTACTATTCAAAATAACATTATGGCATTAATTTCAAGTCATCTTGGGTTTTAAACATTGAATTTGTATCAAATTAAGTTATTTTCTGAAAAACAATTCCATTAACTCAATTCAACTTACATAATCACTTTTCTGATCCTAACAATTTTCCATGTGGCATACGTGGTTCAAGTACATCTGAAGGGCCCATTTTTATTGTTATATCATGAACAGGAATTTTCTTTTCCATAGCTTCCTTAAATCAACTATAAATGTATGCTGATATTTGTGGAACATGTTTCTTATAAGTACCACTTTATTAAGTTGATATGTCCATCTTCATAAATGAGTGATAGATGTTACTTTCTTGAATCTATGTTGTACTGTCTTTCATTTTAAATTACCATCCAGTGTTTGTAGCTATAGATGAACAACTATTAAGTCTTTTTCATATCCTCATGATATTTATGCTTTCAAAATATTGATGTAAACATAGTTGAATTTTATTATATACATTACCTTATAAGGTGCATACAGAGTGTTTTTGCAGATAAAACTTATTTATGTATCCATCCTTGCAGGTATTACAATACATTCATTTGCACACAGCTGCAGTGGAGAATTAAATTTATTTTAGTTACTACTTCTATTAATGTTATTTACAGGTTTGGGAATGAACCAGTGAAATGCGAGTACAATGTTTTGACAAGATATTATTAGGAATGCTATATAATTAGACAGTCACATATGTTTCAAAATATCAATATATGGAAACGCAAAATTATGAATTGGAACAAATTTTAAATTTTTATTCATTTAAGAGGTAGCTTTTTAAAAACTTTAGTTTTCATAGAGGTATTTATTTGTGAATAGTTTGTATACATGGTGAAATATAAGCAAAAATGTATAGGGGATAAGGGTAGTTTTGCTGAATTTAAATTATTTATGTAAAATCATTAGTACACTATCATTTGATAACCCTTAAGAAAAGAAGACTTTTGTATATTCACAGTTTTACCATAACTTCATTAGTACCCACATAAAATTAAAATGAAAATTACTAAAGTTTTAAAGGTGAATATCTCCCTTCAGTAGGAGTTAGGGCCGCATATCAAATTTCATTAAAATCATTTTATTTCAAGACATTATATAAACATCTTTCATAGAAAGTAAAAATTTACAGTCTAAAGCAAAAAACTAAGAGAATCTGCATTTCTAAATATGCATCTGTTGACACCAATTTATTTTAGTTATGACAATGGTCTTACTATTTATTAAACATATTTATTCAGTTCAAAGGGCAGGTACAAAAATAGGTGTTCAAGATAAATAGTGCAAATAACTAGGTTTTATATTATATGGCAGTTTTTAATTACCTGTTCAATGTACAAGGTATGGAGGGGTTTAATCTCTGCAGGTTGATTCCAGTATAAATTAAAGTTAAATAAAATGGTTTTGTCAAAAAACATTCAATTTGATCATGTGTTCAACTTTCACTGTAATTAAAACACCCCACCTCTTACATTTTATACTTTGGAAAACGAAGTTGTTCTTTTTAATGGAGCTTGTTCATGTCATATTAGTTTCTGTATATTGATTATCCTTCATGTTAATTATAAAATATGCATTACCATTTTATTATATTATGTAGTTTTTTCTAAAAAGATATGCATTTTTCTCAATTACCAACATCTACTTCATTATTATTAATTAATAGATAATGGCAAAATATTTTAGTTAAATTATAGTTGGAAATTGATAGGTAGAGTTGATGCCACGCTAATTTACCTCTATGAAGGACCAGCTACTTGCACAACTTTTTAAATATATAATTTAAATAAAACTAACCATTAAAGATCAGTACCCCTTTGAGATCTATTGAAATGGAAACGCCAGGCTTATATAGATAATAGGTATTGAAATTGCTTTATTTCAATTTATTTAAAAATACATTCACTCTGTAAATCACCTATATCCAAAATTAATCATTAATATTATCTTAAATATTTTAACAAAGTTTTATTTGCTCATAAAGTGATTACCATTATAATTCCTAAGCAACATTATATGAGGATTGTTCAATAGAAATACATTTGAACTGTGTCATGACAATGACTTACAAATGTTTATATTTTTTATTGAAGTGCTAGTGATGTGCTTGTCAAAAAGCTTTGCAGTTACTTCTTTGTATGTATTTTTATTTTGGAATGGCATTCACTGCAGGAAATGTATAATAAGAACGAGAAGACCATACCCACCCCAAGGTTTAAATTGGTTTACACAGATTCTCCCACAGTGAAAGTTTATCGATTATTAGCATGCTCCCATTTTAAGTCATGCGGAGTTACTAAAATACATTGCTATATTACAATCATTCTTAATAGGGATATCGCATATGCTGCTTGAAGAACAGCTGTTATAAGAAGGATATGCCTTATAATGCTTTGTATGGTTGTTACGGTTCAAGTGAATTTCATTTCAAATTGAGCATGCACTTCTCGTTCTTCACTGTATGTGACAATTTCAGCTTTTAACAGGAAAAATGTAACTGTATTTTTTGATTATCAAGTTGTATTGCTGTTAAATTTTAAAGAACCTAACATCAAAATCAGTGTTGAATGATGCAGGTGCCTAAAAATGTTTATATGACGGTGTCAGCCTTGTATCACAATTTTTCCCCATGTGAGTTTATGTATTTAGACCATCAAAACAATCGGTGGAATTTATGCCGTAATGTTAATGGAGATTGTTTTTAATTGGGTGCATAAAAATAGCATTGCAACTTCCAAATCTATTTCTGTTGAACAATTCTTTTAATATTTGAAATATTACCTTTTTTAATATACACTGTTAATGAAAGGTTAAGTTATTTTAACACAGCAGTTTACAAAATTCACAATTAAAAAAAACTGTCAGTACTTTTCAAATTATAACACCAACTGTATTAAAGTTTTCATATTTAAAAAGAACAGAAAATATGACAAATTAGGAAAATAACAATTTTCCTTACCAAGAAATAACAGAATCATAAAAGGGAAATTAATGAAATGAATCTTCGATAAATATATTTAAATTAAATGAATTAGTTTACATTAGCTTACTATTTTTAACCATTATAATCACTTTCTCACTCATAAATTTCTATTTGACTTTCAAATTTGTCTTTCTTTCAAAGCATTGAAATATGTTGTAGTTGTTATTTTCATTATATACTTTGCTTTCAGAGTGTAGATTGTAACAATGGATATAAATTTTTATTAAGGTTATATTATTAAATAAAAATATTAATAATTGGGTGATTGAGAACTTATATGCACCTATTTAAAAGTGTAATAAAACAACAAACTTTTAATTTAAATAAATATATATTTTATTTATGTCATACTTCATTATATTATAATTAATGCTTTAAATAAAAAGTGTGTAACATGAATGAATAATTCGATAATTTTCTACTTAAATGCACCAAATAAATATATTTATAGATATATTATTAATGTATGCTAAAATTAATTTAAATTATATTCAAATCATAATAAAACAAACATAATTAATTTTTAATGTTAATTATATTCATGCTTGTGTTTATAGAAAAATAGTTACTCTATACAATCATTAAAGCTTCTTATGATAATGAATAATAACAATCATAATTTGTATAACTGCATACACTACTAAGTATATTAAATATTCATATACAAAATGAAAGTGCAATCTATTTGCAATTGTAAACCTAAAATAGCAGAATGATTCTTATACAAACTACTTACTATATATCTTGTCATTTTTAACAACAAACTTAATAGATTATTCTATATAGGAATATTATTTACCTGAGACAATACATACATAGTTTATTGCTTAAATGAGGTATAAATACAATGCTTTATCCATAGGGTTCCCTTCACTACCTTGATTACTGTAAATAGTAATTAAAATTTTTTATATCGTTCTCAAAAATTGATCAATCAACTACAAGAATTTTTACATCAATACCAGTATACTTAGTACATATCAAATCTCATAATAAAAGATAATATGTAAAGATAAAAAACATACAAGAAATTGGTATACCATATTTCACTATTAACTGTAAAATTTAGAATATTGTTATTACCACTTACAATGTCTAGGGGAGGGTGGGGAGAGTTTGGCCAATGGTTGACAATGGACAGTTTTGAATTCACCGCACTTTATGTATAATAACCCCATAAATGTTATTAGGGTACCTCTGTGAATAGTTTGTAGTGTAGTCATAATTAGTAATCTTTTTATAACATATCAAAGATTTAAGTGTTTATTTCTAGGTTATGTTGTCATAGATAAATGTGTATTATACTTAAGTATTTGACATTTTTAAACAATGAGTAACGAAGGAGACTTTGGACACTGTCCAAAATCTCCCACTATTGTCCACAGTCTTCCTCTAAAATAACTTTTACATAATTCAAAATTTTAGTTATAAAGAGTTCATTGCATATTTATTTATATTTAAGAAATTAAGTATGCCATGTAAATAGAAAGTAACACAGAGTAATTTCTCAATTAAAAATATGAAACAAGCAGTTATTGACGTTATAGAAAATAAAATGTGTATGTAAAAAAAGTGCTGAATAATATAATGTAAAAATGCAACTTATGTAATTATTTAAAAATTGTTAAAGTTAAAGGATTAAACGATATGTCATTTCTCCAAATTTCAAAAAATCACAAATTTTCATTCCAGAAATAGAAAATAAAAAAAAGTTGTTAAAATGTTCAGCAATGTTATATGGCTTAACACCAAAAGAAGTCAAACGACTTGTTTGAGTATGCCTTAAAAAATTCATTGAAAATTCCAAAATCTTGGCAAATAGGTAAATTAGCTGGTAAAGATTGATTTTGTGCCTTTTTGCTTCTTTCGGTGAGAAAAACTCAAGCTACTAGCCTGACTAGAATGACCAGTTTTAACCCAACCAACATTTAGTTGTTTTTTGATAATTTGAAGGATGCACTTTTTTGTTAAAAGTTACCATCTATTCAAATATATAACCTTGATAAGGTATAGATTAGTTTGTTCAAAATGTGTATTTAATAAAATGTTACTTGAAAACAGGTGTTATCACAGTTTGGGCCCCCTAAGTTGTAGGCAAAAAAAGTGTACACCAAATTGGTCAGGTAACTTTTCGTGAAAAGGGTTAACTTGTAACTCATGTTGGAATAATATGTGCTAATGGTAATGCATTATCTCTGGCATTGGTATTCCCTAGACATCATTTTGATATTAAACAATTGATGCCAGGCGTTGCAGACAGTGGGCCTCTTGGACTTGTTCATCCTAGCAGTTGGATGATGACTGGAAACTTTCTTGAAGTACTAAAACTGGTAAAAAATCCAAGATGTTCAAAAGATGACAAGGTATTAATGATCATTCATATCAATGAGTCTCATTTATCTTTAGAGGGAATTGAATATTGCCGGACTATCACTGGATTATCATTCTTACTCTTCCACCACATACTTCAAATAAACTTCAACCACTAAATATTAGTCTTTGCTCCATTCAAGACATTTTTTAATCAAGTAGTCATGTCCCATCCTAGACAAACAATAACAATTTATAGCATATCTGCTCTTTGACTCAAAGCATGGGGTATAGCAGTCACTCCTACTAATATTAAATCTGGATTTAGGTGTATGGGCATAACGCCCTTTGACAGAAACATCTTCACTGAAGAAGACCTTCTTCTATGTTGTATTACAAACAGACCTCCTCCCTTAGAATCTAGTGAAAATCATTCTTCATTTATAAGAAGTGCTATGGATGAGTTAAGCATTTCTTTAGATCAGTCATCATTATGTGCAGCTCTTGAAACACATTTCATTTTGCCAGAAGAAGTGCAATCCTTTCCTAAAGCTCCAGAAAGGAAGAGCATTGGAAACAGGAGCCAAAATAGAGCGAAATGCATTATTGCCACAAGTTTGCCCAAAAATAAATGAAATTGCTGAAAAATTTAGGAAGAAGCATGAGATTGCTCAAAACAAAAGCTTCAGTTAAAAGAAAAATTATTAATGATTACTCAAATGATGAAAGACATCTTTTGAAAATAATGAAGAGCCAAGTATGTTGTAAAATATAGATGTGGGAAATTATACTGTTGTAAAAGTACATGCAAAGTCAAGAGTAAGAAATTGTGTTCAAAATTGAAAAAAAACTTGAAGATGGCTATGGAGTCCATTTTTTAAAACATCATATTCTATCTAAAACATTCACAATAATAGCCACCTTCATTCCATTTTGTGGTTATTATTGAAGTACAGAGTCCTCTAGGAAATACGAGAGTGTTATAAGGATATGATATATTTCAATCTGGAATTGCTAGAATTTAGCTTGCATTGATAATTAATTTTAACATGCTATCATTTAAATTTCAGTTCCTAGTGGGCTATAAGTTTTCCATACAGCATAGCTTAGACACAAGCACACTAACCAAAGCCAATACATAACCTGCAAATTATATATCAACAAATTTGGTGGGAAGAACTTTATTATTACATTAGAATAGGAAATTTATTTACAATAAATGTACAAAGTGATGACCGTTGCATTCAACGCATTTGTGAACTGTTCGTTTTAAATTCTCGAAAACATTCTGTAAAATATGACAAATTCAAACTATCAATTTGACAAATAATTATTACTGAGAATGGATTAAGTTAAGACATGAATTTTTTTCTTAGCCCACTGAGAACTGCAATTTAAATGATCGTATGCTACTTATTTAGAATATTACATGAATTCTTTCTTTTCATATCGATATAATTTACTTAAAGCTTTATTTCAATTTTCTCTTTAGCATGTTCAATCTCTCCATGTACAGGGAGAGAGTGGACATTTTATTTTTTATTCAATTTATATTTGATTAAAATTGTTTTAATACATTTTTGTTGAAGTCCTAGAGTACATGATTTTATTACATACATACTTTTATACTAATTATTTTACTACATATCATGTAAAAGAATTGATAAATGTGAAAATCATTTAAACTCTCCCCACCCTTTCCTGCCATTTGAAATAAAATAAAAAAAAATTAATTACTGTCAAAAGCACAAATTAAGTTTCTTTTTTTGAGACATCTTAATTAATGTCATCTTACCTCACTTCTTTTCAAAGTAAACTATTGTTTCCCTATAACATCAAGTTACCAACATTGCGTCACTCGATTTTTGATTTTTAAATTTTTTATATTTATAAGGTAAAATAAGGTGATAATTTCATTTCAGTAAAGAATTTTTACAAAAAAAGCAAAAATTATAAATGGCATAGAAAATACTCTACAAAAAAATCTTATTTACTGAATAAAATTAGAAAAGTAAACACAACAGTTAACCATGAAAGGAATTACAATGAAAAGAAAAACCAAAGCAATGCAAAAAATTATAAGTGTTTATATAAATTTAATCAATACTAAACAAACTTGCATCAAAATTATATTATAAATGAAATAATTAACTACAGAAAAATTATAAGTAAATAGAAATAAAAAATATGCTTTAAAAAATTGCCTACCAGTAAAAAGTTTTAAAATAAAATAACGCAAAAAAGTGGTTAAAAGATAGAACTTAATATGTAAAATTAGTTGGCATAAAAAATTACATTTAAATTCTATTGACTCTTTTTCTATTTTATTCCTTAAGAGTAGTCAAATCTTTAAATTAAAATAAAATATAGTATTGAAAATTGTAGAAATTTTCTACTGCAATAATATAAGATATAACATATTATCTAACATATATGTATATATGTATGTATGTATATATATATATATATATATATAATATATATATATATATATATATATATATATATATATATAT
>JAHWXV010208141.1:0-10755 GCA_024586415.1 Phrixothrix hirtus | reverse complement strand
GTATATAGAATATCCGAGGGGTTGGTTACGAGCG
The DNA here is from genome assembly GCA_024586415.1 of Phrixothrix hirtus. Lineage (NCBI taxonomy): Eukaryota > Metazoa > Arthropoda > Insecta > Coleoptera > Phengodidae > Phrixothrix > Phrixothrix hirtus. The sequence continues at coordinate 10,721 of JAHWXV010208141.1, read as the reverse complement.
GTTATAGAGTGCAAAATTACCCTTACCAAGGATTACCTTTAAATTACCTCGTATTACTTAAGATTACCTAATACTATCTCAAATTATTTTCGATTATCAAAAATTTAATTTTAACATTTGATTAATTAGTGATTCCAAGACTCTCCCTATATACTATCTAGTGTTGTAATAAACAGAGTAATACATTTCCGTATTTATCACAAAGTTTACATTTCCAATGACTGACCATGCAATGAATAAGATTCTGAGAACTCGTGCGATTTTGTTTGACGTATATTAATCTGGCATTGCTTAATTTTTTATTATTATTTAATAACCAACAAAGAGATATTTTTTTAACTATTTTTGTCTGGTTTACTTAAACTAGTTTTACAAACGGTGATCTTTCTATGTTAACTGTTTTCTTAATAAATTCTGGATCTTCAGCACATCCTTTAGACCAACTTTTCTTAAACTGTGTCCTGCAGAACCCTGAAGTTCCGTGGAAATTACTCAGGGATTCCGTCAAACTTCTTGTGTTTTGCATATTACATTAAAAACATACTATTGAAACAAATCAGGGGTTTCAAAATAAAGGTGGCCCTTAAGGAGGGATTCCGCGTATAAAAAAGTTATGAAACGATGTTTTAGACATGATCTAATTGATCATAATCAGAATTATTAGTTTCAGAGATCAAATCAGTTTGGAATCCTAAAATTCTAAGACAAATCTGAAGAATAATCAATATGAAAAATCTTCTTTGCACATACCTTTTCATTGTAGGTAAGGATGCATTTTGCAATTTTTATATACACTTACTTCTGTTTTTACACGGTAGATACGTTCTAGAAAAAACCGTGCAAAAGAAACCGTGTACAAAAATACATTGTTTATAACGGGTCATCGAGAAAGACTGCAGACTGCTAGATAGGCAACCATACTTACAAATTGGTGGTACTGAAATTAAAAATTAAACAACACTAAAGTTACCAGATAATTATTTTACTATAGGCGTTCCATATAAAAAACATTTATAATTGATAATTAAAATGATGTATTGAAATTTAAATTTGCTTATTGATTGTTAAAAATGTATTAGGACATATTTCACTTGACTAAGATAAAACAATTTCTAATTTTTAATTCAAAATAATTAAAATATTAAACAAATGTAAAATATAGATCACGCCTATGGTTGAACATCTTGTCTTTTTGATTAGGAAGAAACACATCAGCAATGAATTCCCTAGATTGTTTTAAATTTCTAGCGCTCTGGATTCACTATTTTTCGATTGCACGATATATAGAAATAGGTAATTGGTTCCATATTCCTAAAACTGGTACACACAATAGGTAAAATAAAAGGATTTTAATAAAAAAAAATCGTTTTGCTTTCTAAAGAAGTTGCTTTCCATTTTTGTTTTATAGTTGCAATTTTCGACATACATCTTAAAGGATAAAAAAATTTAAAAAAACAACTAGGTCTTACCTTCTTTCTTGCTGCGTTTAATTTTATTTCATTTTATGTACCTTTCCATGTCAATATTAAAAACTTATATAAAAATGTCCAAATTTATTAAAACTAAATAGAAGACTAAAATATTTATATTACTCGCACAAGTAAATTTGCTTATATCAACAAGAAAAGGGAATTTCCCGAAATATGTATTTCTAGACAATTACAGTTATGGAATATAGAAATACATGTAATTGAAATAAAATTAATGTTTCTTAAAATTTAAATCAAACAAATTTTTTTTAATCATATTAAAACGAAATTGAATTTATTTTTTTTAGATACTTTACATACCAATTTTAACGACATTATATTTCATGTATAATTCATTATCAGGGTGGAAATGAATTTAAACCATTGTTTACTTTGAGATGGTGACTTTCATTTTAAGGAACTAAGCAACTTCTTAACGAAAATAAATTTGTCTAAATTAGTTTGGCTTACAATTAGTGAAGATGCGATTGAAATTACCGGCAGAGTCGAATGTTCAATACAACAAATTAAAATTGATTTTGTTTTATCATTTAACGACGATGGCTTATCTAAATTTGAAGATAAGGACATATTACGCAATTTTAAATAATGGTGTATATCCGTAACCTGAGAAAGAAAGCATCACAAGATGCGGCCAAAACCTAAATAAGGCAATTGCTAGATTGTAAAAATGTAATTTTTTTTACATTGAACTGCCTGTTAACGACATTCATTATCTTTAAAAATCAACGAATACCTTGTATTACGTCAGATTATCTGGAATTACTTTAGAAATACCTAGAAATATCTACCAATTATTTAATATTACTCAGATTTCCTATTAGATTACCTACGAATATCTGGGAACGCTAAATATTATTTAGATTTCCCAAAAAATACCCAAAATTGCATTTGAATTACCGCCGAATTACTAGCCCTGGCACAAAAATTACTTGTGACCAACCCCTCGAGAATATCTTACAGGAAATCCTAAAAATTTAATGGCGAATCAGTAAAAATAAATAAAAATAACAATGTTTTAGTTAACTTCCAGTATAACAGGAAGCGATACTATTTTAAAACATTTTTGCTTATTAGTTTCTATGTCGCGGCTACTTCTAAAATTCCAAATGGATATCTTTTTTTGTGCACTGTATACTTCTAACAGACAATCACCACGCTCACTATTCTGATGATAACTATTATTTGGGTTAAAATATCTAAATTTAACAGAATGGCAAAAAAAATTATGCTTTGATTTCCATAACTATATTTGAGCAGTATCGTTATACTAATATTTCATGGGTTTGTAATTAAATAGTCCAATTTCTTGTTTTATTTTGTTTTGTGTTACAAATTTGTAGTAGTCTAGTTTTTTGGACGTTATCTGTATATTGTTACCTATACCAAAATGCTAAGCGATTATCCTGTACATAATTTATTAATTCATTAATTTAGACGTTTTTGTATCATATAAATAATTTCGATCGTCTTATATTTTGTGCTATTAAATTTTTTTTCATAAATTGGTTGTGAATTTAATCATAAAATAAAGATAGTATAAAAATATCACGTTCTTGCAGTTTTTATTAAGCATGTTCATTACTTCATGATAAATTCCTCTTAAGAGATTTTCCTGTGAATCTATGTTAATATAAGCAAATTAAGGAATATTTAATTGTGTAATGGTGGACGCGGATTAACGCGCGCCATTTAGTGAAAATGGGAAAAATAACAAGGTGCTAATAGAGTTCTTTAAAATATTTTATCCTTGAGAGGTCATGGTATGGTAGAAGTTGCCGTATCTTCTCCGCTTGTAGGTAGGTATTAGTACTTAGTTACTCTTAAAGCTGCTCCAGGCAAAATCTTCGTACGTATTCAGTATGACAATTTTCTACTTCAACTATATAGTTCAGCTTGTGAAAGTATTTATGTCAAAGGATGATTATCTAGCTTCGTGCTGATTCCGTAGGAATTCTAAGTTTTAAAAGATTACTTAAGGTCGTTCGCAGTTATCGTTACCCGCCTCTCTGCCTTATCTTACATGGTCGTTGGGGTTACTAATCTAGGACTTAGTTCAGACATACCTGTACCCCCCTTTTCGACATCTTAAGGTAGATTAATCGATTTTGTCATCTTCCCTTATCGATGACGCTTGTAACATCTTTATATTATTTAAGAATTCTTGTTGGAACAACAATTTAATTTTTTTTTCACAATCCATGTAGAATTTCTTTTGTTGTTTAGTTTTAATTGCAATGAAAAATAAATTATTTTTATCACATCAGACTTTAAAGAGAAATTAAATTAAAATATGAATGTAAGGTATTACTCATATCACCAATACGTACTATAAACTATAATTAAGATTGTTTTCCTCCTAACTTTTCCTTTTTATGACCTATATAACTAAATTCCAATGCCCAAGAGTAATTTGTAAGCAATTCACAACTCCATATACCTTGGTAACGTTTCCTGGTGATGGAAATTCTTTCATAAAACCTTTTTCCATATTCATCACTTACATCACCAAGTTACGGATCTTACTAATCCCAAAGAAGGGCGTAGACAATTCCCTTGCAGATATTCTATTTCCCAAAAATTTTGGGTTACCCATTTAAAAGCGTACCAAGCAGTACGTTCTAAGTCACTTAACGATCAAGTGCAAACAAATTTTGTTGGTTTTCTCTCACTTAAAAATAACAAACAGCCGATTAACATTTTTTTCAGTTTCGTTTAAATAAATTCAGTTTTTATCTTCTGATACAATGTAATGCACGTGATTTAAAGTTCCTGCGCTATTCCTACACTATCTAATACGGTGAATTTTTCGCTCTGAAGTCATATTGTGTGGAATCCAACATGCAGGTAATTTTTTAAATTAATTTACTCGATTCCTCCCAATGATAAAAGTTTACTGAATGTTATCGTAAACTACAAGTCATTACTTGTGATTTATTTCATGCCCAACATCAAAATTTCTTGTAGCCCAGCTGTTGCTAATCGACATTCACGCAGTACATCACTGCATCTGCTACATCTAAACGTTAAATGAAGGAATCAGTGATGTATTACTCTTTTTGATGGTAATTCTGGACTAAAAGTAAAAAGTAGTCGACCGATGTGTTCCTGTTAGTTAAACTACTTTGGCAGTCATAAAAAATCTGCTCAAAGATGTTTTTACTATTAATTTGTACCTTTCTTGATGCATTTCATTCTGAAATGCTACTGTAATAAGATGGTTATGTGTTTTCATGTTCTCGATAAGCTAGCAAAGTCTACAAACATACGCAATTACCGTTGTATCGATTACCATTATACCTCAATTTCCTGTTTCTTAAATCTCCCTTCTTTCATATAGTTTTTAACCGAAACGGTTTTAAAAACCATCATTATGTATGCTCTGCCGCAGTACCATTCAACTATATTTTTATTATAAATATGAAAAGCTACAACTATAATTTGGTTTTATTAGCGTTTCATTTTTCATGTAATAAAAGCACATACGCATATACTTCTTTCATATCGTAGCAACAGTAAAATACATTCCAAACTAAAAAATGACAAACGATATTTGAAAATAGGTAATATAATGTTAACTTAACAACCGCCTTGATTTAGATTATATTTTGCATTACTTGATAAAATATTTTATGCTTATGGAGTGGTATCCAAGCTACATAAAGGAGACACGCCGATATCAAGAAACTGACGGTTATTTCCATATTTTATAAGGTGCCTATGTAAAGGAAATTTCAGTAAGCTAACAATAAGCAAAATGTTGTAATTTATTCTAAAAGTTTCTTATAACAAATCATTAGTTTTAAGGTGACATCTATTTGTTACACGTAAATGAATTAGTTTCGATCTCTATAGGGTGTAAAAAAATAAAAGTCACTACTTAACATACGTGTCTACGTATAATAGTAAAACACATAAAAAATCTAGTAATTAACTATGAATGGTATTCAAAGAAAGATTTCCCTTTTTGTGTTGATTAGAATATCTGAAACTACGGCTACACCCTAGTAGATGCTATTACCTAATTAATTATTGCAAAATGTATTGTTGTCCTAATCTTTTCGTATTTGTTGAAAGTCAGTTTTAACAATTTTGCTTGTAAATTGAGAATCTATTATCAGAAAAAACGTTATATTGAAAATTTTACCTTTAAATTAGTTTCATTATGACCGCAGAAGCTGTTCATTATGAGGGTTAAAAGATCTGCAGGAGTATTATCAAATTTAAAAAATTTAGAATTATCCACTTCAAAGCTTTGATAATTAATTTATTAATATAATAAAATTGATTATTAGTAATCATTATTTAATGTTAATTTGAATAAAATTGGTAAATTCATTGATATTCAATTCACAGTACATTGCATTGGGGCAACTGCATTATGATATAACTTTTAATTGTTTTTCAACCCCTTCACATGCAGTTGATAAGAAAATAGAACAAGCGCTTTTAAAAATCTTTATTAATTAAAATAGAATCAACCTAAAAATAACTAATATTCCATATTACAATATTAATATACCGATCATGAAAATGCTAGCGACAATTTAAGCCCATTTGGCTTGAAAATTACCCATTAATTTGAATATAAATACCCAGTTCAGTGCGTTGGGTACAGCCATCCAATTAAATTACGAATTATTTATTAGTTGGGTAATATAAACTTAAAAATATCTATTTAAACTATTTTCTCGCTTTAACTATTTATGACAAAATTTAAATCATAAAAATATATCTTGTTTTCTTTACAATAACATTAATTGGCCTTTTATAGCTTTATAGTAAAAAAAATTAACCTTGTCTATGACTGAGAAATGAACTTAAAACAGTTGGCCCAATACAGCCCAAAATCTGCTTTATAATATTGGTATTTTAAACGGGCAGCGAGATAGCCGGTCTTGATGCAAATTAAAATTACGCCGAACACCAAAGACGAATAAAGAAATTATGAATAGTCATTTAACTCTTTAAATGAAGAGGCTACTAGTCAACTTCAACTGAATTTTCTTAAATTTGAGATGGCTCCTATCTGGAGACTCCAAACAGCAATAGACTATAAGACTCGTTCAAATAGATTATTGTTTTCTACGTAAAAACCGAACCCATCTCTAAAAGTCGAAGAACAAATATTACTATCTAAAATTCGCCAGAAAAATTATAAAAGAAACGTACCTGAAGGATTCCTTTAAAGTTAATAATCGCAATTTAAATAATGAAGAACTAAATGTCACGAATGCAATCGCCTGCTCAAAAGCGAACGCCAGCCCGTCATTACGGTCAAAACCTCGTACCGCGCAGTTCCAAATTACTTGATAAAGACTATAAACATTAGGCTTAAACTGCCCTATATGTTTCCCGAGGAATGTAAAGCAAACAAATTTAAGTAAACTCCCAAAATGAACTATTGTTGGTAATATTAATATGAAGACACTAATTAAAATAAAACACACCTGAGACAAAATAGCCAATGGCGTACATATTAAATTTTAACAACCAAAAATAAATTAAAAATTTCTTTCCGATTAAATTTAATACTTCTGTAACAATTAATAATATACAAACCTAGTCAGGAGCGTACGAATTAAATTTTAACGACCAAAAATAAATTATAAATTACTATATACATTTAAGTATCAAATAAAATAGAAACAAATTACTGTGAATAAAAATTAAACTATGTTTAAAATTAACGCAAAGAAAAAATAAACGGTAGGGCTTTTCCAAATCGTAACACATGAAATACTTGCAAATATATGAGAGGTACTTCATAGGAGAGTATTTAAAGCTTATTATTAACAAACTAAAACAGCGATTTATTTGTAGCTAGCGCTGGGTATCCGGCTTGAAAAAATTCACAATTCCTCCTTACTTCAAAATATATTACTTTTAGAGTATAACTCGTTCACGAGGTAACAAATGTTTTACTTGTAACAAAATTTCACAACCCAATGTACTAACTGTGCAAATTTTATACCGTATCAGTCATAATTTTTTATATTTACGAAAGTAAGGCAGATTATTATTAGTTCCTCACATTAGGGTCGAATGTTCTCTTAAGCTGGTTAAGACTTACAATCAAGTTTGTAGCAAACCTTCAAACATGGAATGTAAATTTGTTGCTGCAAAAATGTTAAGGTTATTTTAAACTTTCAAAAGTATAGCTTTAAATACAAAATGTTGTACAACAAGTTGTGAAACAGTCATATATTGCAAAAAGTTAGATTACTTAATAACTAGTTGTTGGAAAGGAAACGTTTAGCAAACAATTTTGGCGGTATTAATTTGAACTATCGCTCTATCTTTTTGTACCTATTTGATTGCACTATTACACCAGACACTTGCAAATACTGGTAAGAAACTGTTTATTAGTGAATAATGGCCAAATTTATGAGTTAAAAGATCAAATTCAAAAACTAATACAAAGTATTAAGTCTTATCCTAAATTATGGGAAAAATTTGCCGACAATGCTTACATTGATTCTAGATGATTCTCAATCGGCCCTCATAGCCGACACAACTTTTTCATCATTTCTTATTGCTGTTTTTTTTTGATTTTAGATTTTTACAAAGAACGCTAACAGTTTGTCAATGGATGTCAAGATATTTCTATTTTCCCTTTGGATTCTTGTATCGGCGCTATTCAGGTGTTTAGATATATCGGCGAAATATCATTTTAGCGCACGAACTACCACCATCCCAATACATTTTGCTAAAGCTTCTAAATCTTCATTTTGCAACTTGCTGAATTTTACTACCTAAATAGTAAAGTAATGTTTTGTAAGAAATGACCTTGTAATAATTAATATAAAATATCAAAGTATATGACAGTACTAGTTCAAAGTTTAAAATTTTATACTATTTGTTTATTTCTTTTCCTGTCTCATAATTGCTGAATATTTCATATACCGATATTTTTGAAGAGCATCACATTGAAGTTATTTATTACCATTAAATATTTTTTATAACATTCATCGCAGGTCGATACAAAATTAGATATTATTAGACTATATCTGTTTTTTTTACTATGCTGCATAAACATATATTTACAAAGCAATTGATTCTAAGTTTGGATGAGCGGAGGATGTTAAGATACTTTAAAGCACTGTGATTCATGCCAATAAAAGCGCAGTTTGAACTCCCGTCATAGTGGTAACAAAAGCGCATTGATTTCGACTATGAAGTTCATTTTTTAAATTTGAAAATTTTCCTTTGTACCAAATTTTTGAACTGGGTAACAGGGCAGTTAACTATGGTTGTCTACCTCGTAGGTAGCTGTTAATCAATTCTTATAACTTGCTTTAATACGTCATTAATTTACCTAATTTTTGTTTGGTTTCGGGATTGAGGTAGCTAAACTAGTTCGAACTGTACTGATCTTTACCAACAAGTTTCAGAGTTAAGACGCTTTTACAAACGCTCTCTAAATTTGACAATTCCGTATATACACAAAGAGAAAATTTTTATTACCTTTCTATTCAAATAGATACGTTAGAAACTTCATCAATCTCACCAATGCTACATGATTAACGACTTTGTTATATTTCACCAAAATAAGTAACGAAAGCTATACGTCCTATACATTTATTTTATAAAAGTCAAATGAACAAATTTCAAATCAACAATATTTTCATTTAAAAATAATTCACATAAATTTTAAAGGAAACATTTAATATTTACAACCCCTTCGGTTACTTCTCTATTCAAGCCGTTATAACAGATTTTAAACAAGTATCTACTACATCGCTATTGTTTGCATTCGAGAAAGAACTTTCGGTTCTTTAAAGGTGTTTATTCAAATTAAAACAAATTTGTTTAGTAGTTAAAATAACAAGTATGAAGCACCTTTGATTTTATTTGTATACTGAAGTTTACAAGAAGATTTGATAAACACACTTACGGTTTCAGTTGCGTTTGTATTATTTTCGATTTTAAATACCTAGGCCTCCTTCTGTCTATTTGAGTCCCGGTCAGCTGTCTTAAAAGGATTTACTTCCCTTTAAAGTCCCATTCAAAATTAGCGGTACTTCTTTTAAGTTGTGTATTTGAATGTTTGATTTATTTTTCAGTTTTGAATTATGAAAATTAATTCACGTTGACATGTAACTTCCGGGGCTTTTTAATGCCAAGATCTTCTATACGTGACATAAGTTAAGATGGAATTTACATTTCTAACTTGAATGGATCTATTATACCCACCTTTTCCGCTTGATCAATGCAACAGCGTAAAGTCTTGCACAAGAAAAGATGACACTTCATGCGTGTTCTAGTTTTAACATTGGGACATCCCTCTCCGATATTTGCTTTACCCAACCGACATCCTCCAAATTTCAAATTCTTGGTTTCGTGCTTGAAATGGCAAACGTCTCTTCTAATCGCAGTTTTTTCGTTAGTTCTTCACTGCTTCAACCCAGGATGTTTTTTTATGACGTCAACAAATAGTACTTCACTTTGACGGTATCTTTATCCTAAGAATTTCTATGTAAAGTGTTTCTTGCATGATTTCATTCTACATCCCATTACTTTGAATTTCTATTTTTTTGCCATTATTTTGAAATCACTCGCGATTGGTTTATTACGGATCACTTTGAAACTTGTAAAAGAATTTATTTATATAGTCTGAGAAACTTGATTTAAAACTTAATATTACTGGTTTTTTTATATTACATAAAATTATTTAGAAATTTTAATTAAATGGTGGTTTATTTAAATTTCTAATGTTAGAACAATGTAATTGTTAATTATTTATTACGGTGTCTAACTTTTCCCCGTCTTTAAATTGTGCTTTAGAATAACTAGCTTAGCCTATTTATTATTAAGTATTTACATTGTTAAGCAAGCAGTTACCTTGCAATTTCTATGCTTGAGAAGCTATTCACGTTACGCGAATGTTTACCATTACGATGCGTTATGGTGTATGTGTATACTCGTTTAAAATGGATCCTTAACGTGCCATTTTTGCGTTATGTGATACCACTTTATGTAGATATCTTAATACGCTATGGTATGCAATTATATTCTTCCGGTTCAATAGCAGATATATCTTAAACCTATTTAGTCTAAAAATGATCGCCGAATGTTCCAATTCAGAAGCAAAATAGCGTGATTCCCGGTCGTGCAATTTCTTACAATGACGGCTCGTGAGTTCTGAAAGAGGGTGGACACAAATAAAATCTTACCTATTTTTTCTACATAAAATCCATTCTCCTATTTTTCAAGCCGGAAAAGACGTCA
>JAHWXV010208104.1:0-12472 GCA_024586415.1 Phrixothrix hirtus | reverse complement strand
GAACCCTTTGTATACCTTTTTGATGTTTGAATTATATCTTGAATAGTTACAACCCAACTGCTGGCTCGAATTTTAATTAGATCATCGGTGGAGTGGCCATCTTTGAAATCTTTTCTATTACTCGGTTTTAGGCGGTTCTTGCATCATTGTGGAATTGCCATCTGAATGATCATTAATGTGATATTACACGCACTGGCTTAGAAGTAAGTGGTACACGCGACTCTGGGCATAAGACAAGCTAAAATTATTCCATGTTACGCTTATATTGATGTTGGAACTTCCCAGCATTTTTCTTGTTCGCTAATAGTTTGTAAGCATTTTTTGAATTTGAACCAATCGGGTTTTATCTAATTCCGTTTGTTTAAACTTCTCGTTGTCGGTATACATGACTCTTTCCCCGGCGTCAATTGCAGTTTTTTTCGGAAACTGTCTTCATATTTCATTTAAATGGTTATGGCTCCTGTTTAATGTTTTTATTGCTACTCGGATAGTTATACTCACTCGGGTTTACAATAGGTTTACGATTTCTGCCCTTAACCTTCTAGCTGCGTAGTTTTAACATTTTAGAAAGGTTTCTACAATAAATTTCGTATTATGTGAACCCTTCGATATTTATAAAGTTATTTATTTAAAATTAAACTATGATTTTGAGACTATTTAATTATTTTGGAAAGGTTTCTGTAATTGTTTTAAATTACATAAGCCTTTCCAGGTTCATAAAATAGTTAGCTCCATATAATTAGATTATGATTTTGTGAACATCATAATCTCAAATGGGACGAACATATTACAAGCGTTATACCTAAATTATCTTTAGCATGCTGTGTAATAAAAGTTGTAACATCAGAAGTTAATTCTGTTGTAGGCTGACAAGCATATTTGTCTTTATTTGAGATAGTACTTAGATATGCGATCCCTTTCTGGGGAAACTCAAATACTGGATTGCTAAGTCAATTATTTCAGATTCAAAAAAGGGCAATTAGAATTTTAAATAAAGCAAGAAGTCGTGATACTTGTAACCCCTTTTCAAAAAAAGTAAAATTCTGACGCTAAGCAGTCCATACATTCTAGAGACCTCTTTGCCAGTACGCAAACACCTGATTTTATTTCTAACAAACCAAGATAATCATAATTACTCGCAAAGCACAAAAACTCCACCTAGTGCAACCGAATTCTGAATTTCGTAAAAGATCTTTTTTTATAACTGTCTAATGATATTTAATAAACAACATAATAGTGTGAGGTATGCTTATAATAAAAAATTCTTTAGACAGATATTAAAAGCACTACTTATAGATTATGCATTTTATAATATTGATGAATTTTATTTTAATATTACTTTGTAAATTGTACTTTATCTGTATTATTTATATAATTGTTTTTAAATTTTTATATTTTATTTTTTATACATTCCTACATCTGTAATAGATTATTTGAAATAAATTGATTGATTGATGAATGATTCAAAAAAGCAAAAGATAAGATCCAGTAAAAAATACCCCTGAGGAACAAGAACGACTCTGGACCAGCCGCTAAGCAGCAAATCAAGGTAAAACAGTTTACAGACGCTATCAGATGCAGAAAAACAAGAAGAAAAGGAAGACGAGAAAATAGAAACAATCGCATCAAAACCTGAAGGACAACGCACTAATAGTTACCTCCCTGGGTATAACCATATACCCCGAAAATGAAGACTCATTCCGAGGAATAACGAAGATATTCAACGAGTGGCAGCTGCTGTATCATACCTATATGCTGTCGCAAGACAAGACGTTATGAGTAGTCCTTAGAGGCCTCCCTGAAGAACAAGAAGATGAAGAAATCAATGAAGAACTGCGGGAACTAGGATTTCCAGTTCTTTGGATACGCCGAATGTGTAGAGGCACGGACGAAGTTTCCATACCTCTAAACTACGCCAAATTGGATCGAAATGAAGCTGGGAAGAAAATCTACAACATCGTCAATATTTTCTCCCTATCAGTAAGAGTAGAGGCGCTCAGATAAGAAAAGCGGTGCCTAACCCAATGCCACCACTGTCAAAAGTGCGACTACAGATGCTGTCATCCAAAGCTGCAGTGTGTTAAATGCGGCAATAACCACCAAACAGTCGACTGCAAGAAAGATCGGCAGACTCCAGCTAGATTTTCAAATTGCGGTGAAGAGCATACCGCAAACTACAAGGGATGCCCATAATACTTGACAACGAGGCCCGAACCGTGCGGGATTTGATCAAATTTATCGTACGTACAAGTAGTCAAATAACCTATGCTGACTGCAAGCAATGAAACTCCTTAAACAAGTCAAAAACCTACATCCACATTCAGTTTCGAAAAGCTTCTGCAACCAGGAACTAAGCTGTTTGAAATAACTAAGGATGCAACAAACCTAAGCGACGGCATCGCCGGTTGCCGGAAATAATCCAAATTTTCAGCACAACCACAAAACCTTAAACTTTAAATAACTCCCTCTACAAAAAGGAAAGCTGTACCTGCCAGCAATATGCAGAAATCTAAAAATTAAGGGTCTAAATGCGATGGAAGTAAAAGATACATAGAAACCTAGGCTTTCCTAAACATCGAAAAAATAGCAAAATAATCAAATAAAAGATCAAGAAAGAGTAGGAGTCCCATAAATTAAAATTTTAAATTGCGGCACCCATCATGTTGTTTACAAACTCAGCCCACTTGTGTAATGGAACCAGGCATTAAATGTTGAATAGTGTTCTGCTGGAAGTAATGGTGTTATTCCTAGGATATCATTAACTCCTTCGGAGTACGATTTGCAATTATACTGCTTCAATTTTCTGTAAAAATTAGTTTGGCCATTACAATATGTATAAGTCAAGGACAAACTTTCAGTAACAGGAACTGACTTCAGGGAGCCATGATTCGCTTATAATGAATTATATGCAAAAACACTAAGTACTTCTATTTTATCTTCATAAGGCAAAACAAAAAATATTGTCTATAAAGAATTTTTAACCTACCGATAATGTATCTTTGCAAGCTATTTATTTATTCTTTGCACTTTTATAACTAGCAAGGAGGAAACCATAAAAAAAATGTCCGCCTTCAACTTACAAAATTCAAGGTCAAATCAACTTTATGGAAATTGTTAACATTGTTTTGTTAATTTTGTGAACTAGAAATTTAAGTTAAATGCTTAGGTTACATTTATAATAAACAAGTGTCTTGGTTAATTATACTGAATTGTATCTCTCCCGTTTCAACATATCTATTCTAAGAAAACAATCCAAGATAACAAAAACCACTTACTATATCACAGAACATCGACTTAAGGTTGAAAACTCAGCTTTATAATGTATGACTACATGCTTTTAAAAACAGTGGTCACTTTATGCCACTTATTTTTCCAAACTTCCAAAAACAAATACAAAGAATTTACCCTCAAATTTTAAATTCTCTGGAAGGTTTTCCAAGGTGATAAGGTGTACATTCCTACGTTTAAGCTATGTACCTGCCAACCATTAAGATTGTGAATGAGCTTATAACTTAAACTCCAATGGGTTAGATTAAATATAATGAACACAATTTTTCTATGATCTTTATAACTTTTAATATTTCAATTTACTTATTTCTACAACGTACAAATTCAAGTTTATACTCGATATTTACATAGAAAATCTTGATTATTTACCAGCGGAAACCGCTATAAAATTACCTGAGTGATAAGAATAATGTGCTTAAATAAATTTTTCGTAAAAATAATTTTTATTTGAAAAAAATCCTAATACTATTTAATTTTTACGATCAGCTGGTAAAAGTTTGTGTTTGATATCTATAATGTGATATAATAAATAAATACCTACTTCGGAATTTGTTTTTGAATATAAAGTTAATTTTTTTGAAAAATAACTAAAATAAGTCCAGGATAGTTCGATCACATTTCTTTGAACTCCCATAAAATACATATTAATGCTACAACCAGCGAATAAAGAATACTAAGAAAGCACCCTAAATACGTAAAATTGTATCCCAAATCCACTAGCCATGATGGCGGCGTTAGCATGTTGTACGCGGGTATTAAAAATATCAAATTTGTGTTTACTATTCTATCATTGGCGTGCATACTTAAAATTAATAACAAATCTAAACAAAGTAAAGTACGCACGCTTATGAACACATAAACAAACATTACTCGGTAAGAAAGTTTTGACTAAATAGTTTTTATTTTAAATATAATCAATTGAACATTATGAAAAATGTATCAATATACTTTTTTGTATATACGCAGTAAGTAAATAAATTCAAAACACTTTTAATTGTCAAATATAAGCAAAAATTAACGATATTATTCGGTAGCCTAACAATTTTCAATATAAAAACATTGTGAAATGATAATCCCAGTAATTTTTTAACACTTGTATTAGTGCAACTATATGCGGTACATTCACCCATGGTTTCCACTTAATTATAAATAAATATCCTTAAAATTACACACACAATTAGTAAAAACTTCCATGACTCGACACTTTAACTGTCTACTGACTATAATGGCGTCTATCACAGGTAGTGGACACACGCGTACCGTACGTTTGGTAGCTGGAGGCGCTTCCTTAGTATTCTTTCTATTCGTAAAAATAAAATCGACCTATAGTCTCAAAAACTATATAATATATAGTTTATTAAAAAAATTGGTATGAATAAAATAAATAAGCGCAATTTCAATAAAATCAAAATGCTCAATCAGTCGGTCTATCCCTGTATCCGCGAATTAGATCGCTCGTTAATTTTAGTCTAGAAACGATTACCAAAAAGTAAATTATAATTAAATAAAGATACTATTTTACGGTTTCTTCATAGATGCTATTTTTCCAGAGTTATCTCATGTATTAACATATGTCGTATATTCCTCATGGGTCCAACATTTGTACATCAACTACTGAATACAATCTTCCGGTTTGATTGTAGAAGTATAATTATCCCCACATCCAACGTAGTCATCTGGACTCCACTCATTCTGAAGATCATCGTCTCTTCTAAATTGAGAATAATGCTGCTTTCGTCTGAAGATGAATCTGGGCATTTTCTTCTTGGTTTTCTTTTTGAACCTAATATTTTTGTCGTAATATTCTTCTTCTTTCTTTGTATGCTCATCAGTAATTTTTTCTTTTAACTATTATGTGCTCTGGGTATTCAATATTTCTACAAGCTGTCTTCCACGTTTGGAGACGTTTTTAACACTTGAGGTAGGAACAGGGAAAATCGTACTTCAAAATTTTCCTGGTGCCCCCTGATGTTTTCAAGATATCTTATTTGGCGAGAGAAAAGATCTTACAGTACTAGAATAAAGAAAACCTATTTAAAGTACTTTACTAGCATCTGAATAAATTAAACGAAAACGTCTTTGTAAAGTTGGGTGAAAACAATTTTTTAACTAAGAAACTATAGCTACTTACATGTGTTTTTTACTATTTACTTGCAGAAGTGGGGGAATTTATATTCGTTGACAGAGTAGTCACTGTATTTGATGAAAAATCCCAATGGAAGTGCACTGGTTGTCGCTCAGCAGTTGAAATTTATCTTCTTCCGTTTCGTTTAGTACCTCTGGATGCATAATGGTATTATTTTGGTGAGTAACATCTGCATTCAAAGGAACAATCCCTGTTACTTTAAATCCAGAAATTGCATTGTTGGGAGTTGCTGATTTAATCAATGACGAGTTCTGAATAGATCAAAACTGTAATCTTGTTAACTTTCGCGGTGGATTTATTCTAATAGATCTGTTACAGGTATCGTAGTAATTGCTTTTGAGAGACTTGGAAAAAGTTCTGTTAAGCGGCTGTAAGTACTGTATAGAATGTCCAGGAAAACAAAACAGAATTATGTTGTTTACCTCACAAAACTCCAACACATTAGTGTTATTCGTGAGTGATGCATGGCCATCCCATACAAGTAACACATTTCCAGAAGGTTTCGGTGGTATAAAATGTATGTTCAACCAATCCTTAAATATTTCTGCGTTGACGTGACATAATTACGACCGAACCTGGTCTCTCGTTTTATTCTCCCCTTAAATATGCAAAATGAGGGGGGGGGTCCTTCGGCATTGCAACATGCAATTGCCGAAATTTTTTCGCCTTTTTTTCTAGATGTTACGTTGTAACACTTTTATAGCCTTTAACAACTTTGCTTTGTTATTCAATCGCAACCCACTCTCATTAACGTTGAAAATATGACCGGATTTATCAAACAGCTGAAGTTCTGCTAAATTATTTTCTAAAAGTTTGAAATAATTTTGAACACTATGCTTTGACATTCCTGAAGTCCATGCTATTGATACTCTTTGACACTGTCTTACTGACAAGTCAAAATGCAGCTTTCAAAAAAAAATTCAATCCATCGTATCCTGCTTTTCCATATTTTCTGTTGAAACGGCAATTGATTTTTAATTTTTTAGCTAAATCGAATGGCATCGCATGGCATCCTATGTAGGTTTGAAATCAAATTTTTGCAATTACTTTATATTTTTTATGAGTTTCTCTCCACAGGAACCCCTAAACAACAAGACCCTAATTGTTTGTTTTTATTTGGATTACGAAGTTTAATCTGATCCTTTAATGTTGTTTTAGGGATACCATGTAACACGGCTGCTTTATTTACACCCATTTCATTTGCAACATATTTTAAAGCTGACATTAAATTTTCAGCGGTACAAAAACCTTTATTGACTTTCCTTTCCTTTTATAAAACTTTAACATGGTTGCTTCCTCAAAGCATCATATTTGGTCATATCAAAAGAGCGGGAGAAATCGACCACGTTATATTTTTGTTTAAAATCTAAAATTTGCCCTCTGTTTAAGGTTATCTTACAGAATTTAAACTATTTCACAGTATAAATATGAAAAATAAGGAATAAACTTACTTTTTTTGACGATATCAATGGTGCCTTATAATGTTATAAAAGATTCACCTTTTTAAAAACTTCCACCTTAACTTATTTTTAAAACAATGCTGGAAATATAATAAAATGAAGTACACGTGCTATTTATTCATAGTGACATCATCCTCTATTTGCGGCTATTCATAAGTATTGTGGTCGGGCTAACCCGGTGGTCGAACTCTCCCGGACTCACCTTAATTCATTGATAGTTAAGTTTGAAATATAATCTTTGCCAAATCTAGCCCTCGACTGCTTTTACAGATGGTCATTTTTTGTACGAAATTTTGAAGTAAGTACATTTTGGCATAGTTATGATCCATTTTTCTTGGTAACTTGACGAATATTCTAAAGATGTTTGCGTAGACTTTGTCCTTAATAAAATCCCAAAGAAGAAATTCAGAGATGCAATATCGTACGTTCTTTCCATCCAATGGATGCTGTCTTAAAAAATAACATGGTGGGAAAATGTGTCGGCCAGCGCCATTCTTTCTCCCGCCACATAGCACATAGCGCTAATTCACTGTAAGAAGGTATTGTCGAGAACTCGACTAGTGGCCACACAAGCTCATCAACATGTTGCGATAGTATTCGCCAGTAAAAATAACCGTCCCACTATGTTTGTTTAATGGTTTTATAACACCTTGGGTCCACAAATCAAAGTATACGGTTACGTGACGTGCACTTAATCCATTCTTCAGTCGCACGAGGGTTTGCGCGTCATCAAATGTGGCAGTTTTACGTGTTACATAACCTCTCAGGTAGAAATAGATTTTGATTGCAAAATTCTGCATCATTTGTGCTCTAGAATCCTATTGACAAACAGGCGGGAATAATTATGGTTTACATGATTTGGTTCTTAGGTTAATTGAATTTTGTAAGCGTGTAATGCTAGATCTTTTATTAAAATTCACTGTCTGCAGCGTTGGATAGTGAGCAAATGCTGTTTGTACTTGGTGACCATTTGGGATTCTTGAAGTTTAGGCGAACTGTTCATTCACTCTAGCGACATAGGAGTGAATGCAAAAATTGCACTAGCACGTTCGAATCAAATGCTAACGCGTTTCAAATTTGCTGATTACGCCCAAAAGTTGCACGAGGCTTGCGAATTGTTTTTACAATAGAACGGGAATGTTTGCAAATCACTTGCTCGATTTTAACATATTGTAACGAAACTTGTTAATTGTTTAAAAAGTCTATTTATATTTACTAAATTTTAATTATTTACTTCCTGCTTCTTTTGACGCTTCATCATGATGCAACATGCTGGCAACACCGGGTAATCGAAGAAGCCTGACAGCATCTTGTAATAATACAAAGAGAAGGGTGAACATTATAGATTAATTATAAGCCAATTATAACGTTTCACGTGATAGATGGCCACTGACGGTTTTCTTTGCACTTTCGAATAATTGCGAAATATGAGGATTATAAAATAAAGCGTAGTAATTTTCTGAAAGTCCTGGGTTTAGCCCTTTTATTCCTCAATAAATATTTAACTACACTATTGTTAACTTTTTAAGTAGTTACTTCTAGTAGTCTAGCACAATGTGTAAAGCAGAAAGCAAGTAAGCAGAAAATTTCTTTTTTATTACAAAGAAGAAAATGTAGGAATATGCTATCCTCACCACACCAGTAGCGTTGTTTTTGGCGCTACATCAAGGGTTAAAATTAACTTAAATTCTAACAGGCCTAATATTTTGAGTAGCAAAAGAGGCAAAGACGATCAACGAACTGTAAAATTAGCTAGAAAGAAGCAACGTATATGAAGTAAATCACTATACAGTCAAGCCTAAAAGAGGGGGTATTATTCATCCAGGATGTATAGCTATATTAGGGTTATCATTGTCTAGCATAATTTAAATATGCAATTCTAAATTGGCAACATAATTTGTGACTGTTGGGAAATTTGATTTGTTTCAAACGGCGCCAACGGGAAAAAAATGGTTGGTACTCTACCAAGTACATATTTGTTACATAGATCCGGTGCTAGAGTTCTTAGCGCTTGCCTTCCCGTAGATAATTATAGCGACGTTTAGGACACTTAATGTCCCTCTTAGGCGCGGCGCCCGCGTGCGTTGCATACCCTGCTGGTTGCTTCGCGCCGGACTTGTTGTTGCAGAACAATATCAAAGCTTGGAGTAAGTATTCTTACTAAATATACATTTCTTCAGTTGCATAATTTTTTGGCTGATTATACTAAAACGTGTCCAAATTTTATATTTCGGTGCGTTTAAATCTTCGATTTCTATTTATTTCAAATCAATCAGATTTAACCGAATATGAAGGTATTTCAATTCTTAGTGAGATTTTTAATGAGCCATACATTCATATTAACATATATTCCTGTAAATGGTAACTTTTAAATTAAGTTATCGACTTTGGTCAAGTTCGAGCCCACGTTCTTTGAGCCTATAGGAAAATAATACCAACCGCTAAAACATCAAAAATATTCTTTATCTTTACAAAACTAGAAAGAAAATTTAAGATAGCAAAGTGATCACTAAACTTCAATAAGACTGCTAGAATTATGCAAATGTGATTACGACTAAGAACCTGGACAAATGTTTTTTTAAACGTGTAATAAAGAGCATAGATATAGTCAATATCTTTATGAAGATTTCGAAACATTTGACTAAATGTAGTGTTCTAGGGAAAATCAGTTGTGTTACTGCTGAACAATTACAAAATCTATGTCAATATAAACACGATTAATATGGCTGAGCACAATGGTGATGTCACTTAGTTTTTCCTATATTGGAGCCATAATCTCCAACTACATGATAGTATAGGTTCCATCACGAGTAAATTAACATCTATCATATCCCACATTTGGTTACAATAGCCTACAATAAGCATTTACAAGACTAAATGCCATTTACGGATATGACAACACTGGTATGTAGTCATGCAATAGTCAAGTATTAACAGATGTTGAGTTCACATTAACAATAATCGCAGATAGGCATCTAAAAGGGAAAGCTCCTAATACTGTTTTGAAAAATACAGCAATTATGAACCAGGATTTCACTAGTTCGCTATTTAAGAATATGGTAGTCAACTCTATGTTCCCCGAAGAAAAACCGACAACCAGAAGATGTGATGTAATCAAAAATGTTGGATTTCAAGAAAAATCAAGTAACAGGCGTATTTTAATAGATACACCTGCCAAAACGTCTACTGAAAACCGTACATAAAGTAGAAAAAAATAAAAAGAGAAAGTTAGAAGACGAGCACTGATGAGGACAATAGCAAAAATAATTCCCATGAAAAGAAATTTAATTGAATTAGAAGAAAGAGTGCAGATGATTCTGAATCAAATTCTAAGTGGAGGGCCAGTTACAGAAATACATAGTCAAAAAATTAGTGCACGAAATTATGTTTGTCAAGTAGTTCAAGTTATAAAATATTTATTTTTATTTATTTTGATCCATCTAGTATAAAGTAGCTCTTTATACTAGTAATCTTGGTTCATCTCTCTACTATGAGGTGAAGACAACGATTGAGCCAAAAGACCAAGGCGGCTATGGATCGAAGAGCACGTTCCTTTGCAATACTCTTATGCGGAAAGTTTAATAAATGATGAGC
This sequence comes from Phrixothrix hirtus, assembly GCA_024586415.1. Lineage (NCBI taxonomy): Eukaryota > Metazoa > Arthropoda > Insecta > Coleoptera > Phengodidae > Phrixothrix > Phrixothrix hirtus. The sequence continues at coordinate 1,984 of JAHWXV010208104.1, read as the reverse complement.
GAGCGTTTTCCTACTGACAAGTGAAAAAGATCTGGAGCTCATAGCTCCCGATTGATTGATGTCCAGGTGCGTAGCTTCTCTGTTACACATTCTCGAAATGAGCACAAGATGTTCACATAAATTAACTTGAAGATAAATTCGAAAAAGTAAGTATTCTCTTTAAACTAAGACACAAAATAGTTTGCTTAGTGTCAATCGTACGAATTGATTTCTTCCTTTAATGTAAAGGTCCAATATTGTGGCGAATATAAATATGTAATACTTAGAGATGTAGCTCTATCTTTGATTTTAAAACTTTTGTCATGATTTTGTGCGCTAATTTTTATTTTCTACCATCTAGCTTGTGCCTTTTTCACTTATAACGTCGTTGATTTAATCCTTTTGGTAGTATCATGAGCAGTTCTGTTTATTTAGGCTTTGAAAATTTTATTTATCAAAGAATTAACATTCGTCCTCCGTTCCTTTCAAAGTAGTCGGCTATGCATTAACACAGCTATCTCTGCGCTTCTGCCATGTTGTGAACGCTCCCTGGAATTTTTTCCCAACCGCGTCAAGTACCTGCTGCAATTTGGCTTAAATCTCCTCTAAAGTCTCAAAACGTCGACCCTCAAGTTCCAATTCCATTTTCGGGAATAAGAGAGTATGTAGGATGCGGATTAACTCATATGGCGTGCTGTCGCAAAAGCTGTTTGCGGGAGCATTGACATGATTCAAAAGCTAGTTTTTGATTTGACACAATTGCGGTCTTTGACGACGAATATCTTCGCGTAATCGCCTCGACAAATCACAGAAGTAGACAGCGTTAACTATTTGGTTAGGAGGAATTAATTCCCGGTTCACTGCCCCATTAATATCATAAAAACGGTCACCATGATTTTGGTTGCAACTATAACATGCTTTTCCTTCTTTAAGTGTGGATACTGAAGATTCTACTACTGCAATCATTATTGCTTGGTCTCCGGGTCGTAACTGTAAAATCAGTTTTCGTCACCCGTGATGATCGTTGACAAGAATGCGGGATCATCTCTTACGTGATTGCGAAAGTCTTCACAAACATTGACGCGCAAATCCCTCTGGTCAGGCGTCAACCAAATTTGGTGGCAATACGACGCATGTTAAGATTGCCAGTAATAATGACGTGAGCCGCTCTGAATGAATTGTCAACTATATCAGCAACTTATTAAACGGTTATTCGACGCCTAACTTTATCCACATGTTTGAGAGTTTTGCCAGATTTGACGTCATCTCCTAATGACGCTCAGCAATTTTTATAACAAGAATGCCGCTCCAGGCATTGATTTCGGCTAATACTATCATTGAAATGAATTTGCAGAAACACTTCAAATGTTTCTGTGGCAGATTTTCCTAACCTACCACGAAATTTAACATTTTCTTTTTGTTCATGTTTCACATCAGACGTATGGACGATACGTTATTAAATGGTTTTAAACTCGCGTTATGAACCACGAAGTTGGTGGACTGATACACAAAGGTCTAGCGGCGTGAAGCCGTACTGAGGCCAAGTAACCAGTGCAGTCCGGTTGCTTTTTGATACCACCTCGTATACTGTGGGTGATGGAAATTATCCTTGAGAATAATATCGAAAAAATTGTCTTGTTACAGTGCACCTGGTGTTAAAATTTTAAACTAAACTTACTGAAGAATTCGAAAGAGTTTCAAGAAATCATTAAACTTAAATAAAACATGTTTTTTTACTCCCGCAGTTAGTGTTCCATCACATCGATCAGGTAGCAGACATGACCCATTTAACACTACATCAAAAATTGGTCTATTTGCAAACTTGCTAATATAGTTGATAATTTATGTAACTTAATAATTAACGTCTAAAGCTGGCTGATTTGAGAATCATGTTAGTTATTGCCTATGTATGGTAAATAAAATACCTCCATTCCCACCTATTTCGCATACGAAAATTTCTTAGGGGCCCCAAAGATTGTCTATCTTTAAATATGTCCTTCAAACA
>JAHWXV010208062.1:0-14539 GCA_024586415.1 Phrixothrix hirtus | reverse complement strand
TATAACGCACTTACTATGTACGAGGTACCGTCGAATAATTCCATGTTAACTTTGATCTATAAAAAGCATTTCACTTATTCTATTTGATTGTCAATTATATTCTTTAGTAGGATTTAAAATTTAGTATTGTTGAAACTGGCAATGTACCTTAATTAAAATTATTCTAGGTCAGCTTTGTTCTACAAAAAGCATTTCAATCATCCTATTTGAATGTCAATGCACCCCTAACCAGGGTATAAATTCTTTACTGTTATATATTAGGTTATCTTTTTGTTATTATTATATTGTTGTTAAATTGGCGGTATTACACCGGACTGACAGCATTCTGGGTTGGTAAATAAATACCTACTTATTTGTTAAATTATAGTGTTATAATTTCACCGATATTCCTTTTTTTCCTAATCGATTTTCCTATAGGTTTCTATAGGTCTGCTGTACCAGAAGCCGAGTCTACGCTGTAAGTGAACTTGGTATAAGAGAACATCTTATCGTTCGGGTGTTCTTTGAGTTTTCCTCTTTTTTATAGTGAACGACTGGCGCCCTATTTGCTCTTTACTGTACTATATTATTTTATTTTTAACTTAAACCAACTTTGACATTATCTAAACCGAGAAGAGACCAACCGTGAAGTGTTATACTCAACAACTTTACACCTGCATCGATTACACCATACCCCACTACTCTACCGCATAGCTACTGAGCTAGAATCCGTGGCAGCGCTTTTGACTTTACGCCACAACAACAGTACTGGAGGCCCTTAGCTCAGCGAAGAAGGGGGATCCTAAGATTTACACCAGCACCATCATCGCTCTAATAGAAATCGGGACATGGGAAGAGAAAGAGGGCGCCACTACTCCGGATTTTAGTATATATCCTCTGAAATTTAAAATATTCTTAATTAGCTTATTCTACTGTCAAAAATAAAAGTCTAATTAAATGGCAAGACATCTATTGGCAACGAAATGGAGTTAATTAACGTACACACCCAAACAACAGTTACAGATAGGTTACAGAATAACTTCGCCGTCCCTTGAATATGGCCGTATACAAGAGATAGAAGAAGAACTACGCAAATCTACTAACACTAAAATTAGGGTAATCTATGTTTTGATACCGTCAACGCAGGTATGCGTCCACGATCTCCTCAGAAGATATGTATTAGTGATCTCCCGTCACACGGGAAGGTTTAAGTTTTTACGCATTTCTAAGGTCAACAGTAAGAAGCCAGAGAACAATAACAAAAGGAGAGTACCTTACCTTGGCTTGTTGAATTACCCAAAAGGGTCCATTGTGATGGATTATGGGTTCCCGCGCCTGCGCGAGAACTTCACACGTTCAACAAAACTGCTACGGCGTGAAACGTGCTGATTAATTCCTAGAGATATACCATTCCATCTCTTAGGTCGGGTCTTCCAAAATTTGACACTATGTTGAGTTCCTAAACACACCGAACGTTTTCTTTTAACACAGAGCCAACACACGACCGATTTTATTGTCCTAACGACTCGGAAAATGCGTATCCGCTTTTGAAATGTCACCGAACCCTATCAGACGTTCGGAAATTACGTTTCTCTGTCACACTCACTCGAACGACTAGATTGACGTGAAAGAAACGCGTCTATCGTGTTTTCTTTATCCAATTAAAAAAACTAACCAATTTATTTACTTTTTCTCTAAATTTTATTATTTTCCGTTTTTCGTCAACAACAACCCCGTTTCTAAGAAAATAATCCACGGCGGTAACTTAACGAAAAAAGATTTTGTCCTTTATTAGTGGAACGCCACCAAAATCTGACACACGGTTAGTTCAGTTTTGTACGTGAGTGGGAAGTGGGGGCGGAATTGATTAATAATGGACCGTACTCTAAGTTAGGCTGTATATAAAAGCAAAGTAGGTTGAGCGCCACGTTTTTGTGGTTATAATTGAATACAGAACATGAATATCACCCTTTAAATACTTGTTCAGCTTTGGCCTGAATAATGCTAGGGAAAAAATGAAACCTAACACTGGCTTTAAGAGCATACTTGTTAAAAGTATTTACGCGATAAATCTTCAGATCACCCTGTATATTCCTTGCGAACCTGAAAAAGGAAAATTGAACAGAAAATGAAAGAAAGCAATTTGGTTCACAGAACCCAGAGGCCAACTTCTTTATTGTCCCCTGTATGTATTTTAAATGCAAACAAATAGTTCAATAAAATCAAGAATTGATAATCAACATTGACATTAAGTGTTTCTAAATAGTAACAATATTTTGCGACAAGTGTAGTTAAAAGGTATTTTAAATAATTCAAAGTTTTTGCTTAATAATAATTAAACTTTAGCAGTATAAATATTCATGTAATTGAAGTTATTTAAAAGTAAAATATCCAACAAGACAAACGTTAGAATAGTTCGAACAATAAGCTTTTAAAATAACAGGTGTTATTTGATAAGGATCCTCGAACGTGCACAGTCGAAAACTTTGGCCTTCTATAATGACGTCAATAATTCTTTCGTTGACTACAAGATAAAAATTCTTATATGAATATAATTTTTAAGCAAGTTCTAACGTATCCCATCACAAAATTAATGACTGTTAAAACTAATTGACAGAAGATCGATAAATATTTAATACTCGATAAATATCAGTTAATTTATAATCGACAAATACTAATTAATTTCTAAATAAATTTGAATTTGTTTCAAGAGACCAGAAGTTTAAATTTAAGTTAACATGACCGCAATGATCAATCAAATTAATAATTAAGGAACAAGTTATATTTTACTCAAATACGCAGAAATAATTGAGCACATTTTATTTAAACAGCAAACCTGATGTTGGTACAGATGGAGATGTCTGCCACTGGATCTCTGCACCCCATGCTTGTGTCTAGTAGATCCGGACGTTAAAGAAAGCGAGTAGACCAATAAGGCTACGCTAACAGGTGCAGCAGCGACTCCCGAATTAGGAACAACTGGGAAAGACGCCCATTCCTGATTAGCAGAGCTGAACACGACTGATCTGCATTGGAACTTCCAAAAGACCCCCAAGCAAAGCCTTTGCTCGCAGGAGCTGTGTCAGTAACTTAGAGGGCCACCTCTACATCCTATGATGACAGATAGATCCAAAATCATTCCGCAATGATACGGTAGGAAGAGAATAGGAACGAAAAGGACCGAAAAAAATCCACTAAAAAACATAGAAGTCCGAGCTATAGTGACTTCAAAAATCATTAAATAATTAATCAATCTTACCTTAAATTAAATTTAAGTGGTCGTAGAGGACGAATTTTTAAAAACGTTCGAACTGTTAAATCGTAACACCTTTAGATTTGGCGTGTTGAAGGGCGAATGACATTGCGCCGGTAAATCAAATTCCAAAATGTAGTACGCACGACAAAACAATATGCCGAAATAATCACTTGTATGAAAACCAACCCGAAAATACAAATTAAACCTAAACTAAATATTAAAGTATTGAAAATCTACAAAATATAAGGAATCTCAAATAATAATCCCTTCTTAACATTATTAAATTTTTAACGCAATAAAAAGGAGTCAAATATCATTTTACCTAACACTTAATCAAAAATGAACAAGTTTAAACGTATAGAAAAGCGATAGCGCCCATTAGCGCGCCAAAAAGGGGTGCTAAAATTAAATAAATCAAATAAAATCCTAAAATGAAAGATGGAAGAGACTATATTTATTTTATAAACAACAATATATACAGGACGGTCCATAAGACCGTAACATTAGAATAAAATAGTTTTTGTACCTTCGGGGGGCCGGAATTCGCTAAAGAAGCAACTCTCCTTATATAGAATACGCATTAGAAATTATGACACAGTTACATTCTGTGTAAAAAAATCATTTTATACTTATTTTATCTTTTATAGGTTTTGGGCGTCCCCTAGTAAAATTCCCACAGTAATTACTTTAATTTTTGAAATAGGATTTTGTAGTGGGGAAATGTAATTTAACTTTTCACTGGGTTTGACATTTGCTGCCAACGTATTTTAAAGAAAATATGCAAGCAAGAGCTGAAAATTTGAAATTTTCAGAAAAAATGTTCAAAGAACACTTGGATTAATTTAGATCAAATCAGTTTTGCTAGTTACCATTGCTTTGATAAATACTTTTATTAGACCAAATTTAATGTGCAATGAGAATAAAATCCATACTTTCTGTTCTACGTAAGGCATCACCCCACGTTTTTGATAGCTAAAATGTAATTTTATTATAGAGCGATTTCACTTATTTTACAAACTTGTTACGTATATTTGTGGGTGTTCAAAACCTCTTAATTCAATTAAGTTAAAAATTAACTTAATTTAAAATTAAAACGTTTTTAACATAAAAAACACAAGCTTGGGTTTTTCAAGCTGTTAGCAATAAGTTTGTTTTATAATAAGAAACCTGTTCATAGCAATATACAACAATTAGTTAAGATCCAAAAACAATACTTGATACCTTGATACTTCCCGTATAGAACAAAAAGTATGACGTTTCTAAAATAACATAGAAATGACGACAAAAATTACAAGGCAAGAATTTCAAAATACGCAAAGACGATTAGTCAACTTCAGGAAGGGTAGTAGAAATTCCTAGTACATGAAAAGTTTATAAAAGATATGCAGAGCTAAAACGACGTCTCTTCCTGAATAATAGTTAAACTCTTAATTACTTCGAGTAATGTTAATTAAGTGACCGAAGTGCACGTGTTAGTGATTGAGCATTTCTAATTCAACAACGCCTAAGATCACATTTAGCAATAAGGTTCTGTCCAATAAATAAAATCGTAACAAATACGTATTACGAAATATCATAAAGAATTCGCAGCTTTCGAAGTCACAAGTTGATTTAAGATCGCTGAAAGTGCGAATTTAATAAGTAAATTATCCGAGGAAGATTTAATACTAGATAAGAATTAAACAAACCGACAGTTATCAAAATAATCAAAATCTCGAAGAATCTAAAATTTCGATCAAGACGAATTTTAATAAGAAACATTAAAATCCTTTTATTTTACAAACAATTAACAACTCATTAGTAAAGTATTTACGTGTGACATTAACTAAACGTGATTGACTTAGTTTGCGAATAGTTCTATAAATAAATTTTCTTGAACTCAAATTCTTTGTTTACAATGTACAAATATTTAAACTTCACCTACTTTCAGACAGTCATTAGTAAATAGATCCCGACAAGGAATTTCTGTTACATATTAGGATGTGTCAAATCGAAAGTAGTACTAGTAATTTATTTTCTACAATTTATGTCAGTGAAATTTAATTCTGTTTATAGAAATATTTTTACTTAAATGGTTTTTTGCAATATAAGTATTTAAACCAATTTGATTTTGTTTGTTAAACATAGTGTTAAGGTAATTTGACAAGTTTAAAATATTTAAATAGAGCTTACAAAGTAATTATTCGAAAATTCATAAAAGAACAAGAAAGTAGTTGTTCTTATTTGGGTGAAATTGAGAAAGGCAACGCTCGCGTCGACTATAAATAACTTTTATAACCCTGAACTAGGGCAAGTAACGAACAGAGGTTATAATTTCAATGCATTTATTAATTTTGTTTTAAGTTAATATTTTTAATGTAATATAAAATAATTACTGCTTTGAGAAAGATTAATTCTTTAGTTTCCATCATACTTGGTAATAATATGTGAAATTGTACTGCATTTATTAGAAATTTTTCACGTAATGTTATCTGAAATGTCTCATGAAAATGAATTATTGCTCCGCCAGGGTATGCCTTTAGTCTGGGAATATAGAAGATTTGTAACGATTATAAAAGGAAGAACTTTGTTAAAAATACTTTAAGCTGTAATACGGCAGAAAAAGATAGAATGAATGATTATGCATCGTGATACCATTAATTGATTTCCGGTTGGAAAGATTAGTCGTAAATCTCCCTCCTATTAACTATATCAGATGTACTCAGTCTAGAAAGTGGTCCCCCTTTGACCCGATTTTATTCACAATTTGTTTATTTTTAATTAACTTCCTAGATGTTATTGCTTTCCATTAGTGCTCGCCACCTAGTTTGATTCCAAATCATGCCGTCGCATTACGAGACGAGGGATTTTGAGCTAGAGGCTATCTAGAGGTCGATTTCTATAGAAAACCGGCTTCTAGAAGTTCATTTAGCATCCATAATTTTTTGGAAACTAGGGCGGCAAAGATACTTAATTATTCTTTTAGGACCACCGCTAATGGATGATGCCCGCCCGTACCTAAACATACAAGTCACTGAAATCTTCGATTTCCTGTATTCCCAGTACGGGATGCAAGACGGGAAGCGTGTAGTGAATGAAGCGTACCTGGGTCGGTAATTTTCCGGCGATTCATCCGGAATTGTTGAGACCAAAAAAGTAAGGAAAACACAAGTGTTGGATCAGAAAAGTTAGAGAAGCAACTTTAAGCAGAGTTAAGGAAGATTTAAACAACTAGCACAACAGGAATTGCTGCTATGGAAGATACAAGCAGATGCACTGTTTGGCGAATTCTTCCATCCATTTTACTATCAATCGGCAAGTTTTAACTGAAGAAGATGATGAAATCAAGGAAGATTTTGTCGTTGGACTTTACCCCAAAAAGAAGAAAACGTTTACTTCTCGTCAAATTTTTATTGTGTTGTTACCACAATACGCACAATAGTTGAGGCAAGTGACCATAGGCGCTTCTCTAGCAAAGTTTGGACTGAATTTGGAGGGGATCGATTAGTAGAGTTTTTCTCCTAAAAAGGCTAACAAATATTGAATCTCTGTAGTATCTACAAAATGAAGTGAAAGTTACGATTTTATGCCGTTATAATCTTAGAGAATTAGTTATTTCATGAATGGTGAGGAATCCACGCATTATTCCGTATAAGTAGATGTTCTCCAGATTTAAATAATTTTGAGTAATTTTAATTTTCAGATAGAGCAAGGATGCTCATTTAATATCTTTCGCTCTTGTTCTTTAACGTCACGTCGGGGATAAACACGAGCATATATGTTTAACGCCAGTAGCGAGCACATATCGTTGCCTGCCTATTTCCTAGAATTTTTATGGGCTCAATGCACCCACAGGCGACGCAGGATCAGCGTCCACCAGTGGTTGATCGCACGCAATCACTAACGGCGAACACAGATAGCAGCCAGTGTTTGCGGTAATCCTAAGCTATACTAAATAATTTTTTGCATAATAAAAAGTTCTTTTATCATTTTCCAACTGAATATGTACAATGGAATTGAGCTACTGCGACAAGAAAACAGTTAACTGTGGCTATCTAATGACTCCCATTGATAACATAGTAAAGTAAAGTAGAGTTCTTTTATATAAAAAAAGAGAAAATATCCACTTTTTGAGAACCGCTAGAATATATACAAATAAATTCGTTTAGGTATGTTATTATTTCAACTGCATGATTTAATCAGAATAAACATCTTAAGTATAAAGTTGGAAAAACGGCAATCAAATTTTTGCTGATCTGAACTGATCTTTTGATACAAACCAATGAGCCAGTTTTATTCATTTTTAAATTTGTATGCACAAAAATTAAACATTCAATTTTAAATACGTTTAAATAAACAAAATGCCATAACCAAATGTTTACAAGAAAGAACGCCTAAGTATCAAACTAAATAAAACAAATTCGAGGCCCGTTCAATCAAAAACAAAAACAAAAAACAATTTACAATTTACGTATAAACTCGGTGAACATAATGTAACAACGTACAGTCGGCTGCACAATTGCTGAATTACCTTAAGATCTTAAATAGCTTGCACCAAAAATTCTTCGCCACATATTTGTGGCAAGGCTTGCTGAATATACTTAATAGCGAATGCTACATCGACATACTTCAAGCATCGATCGTGATTATTTAGGACAAACGGTTTAAATGACAAAAACAAAATAGATGTAAGCAATTACATGTTTTCAGCTAAGGACTGTAAAATAAATGGCATTGTCAGATGTCCTGCAATATTCTAAACAATGAATAGAATATATAACGACACGCGACAACTTGTAGAGAACTTGAAATAAGACACAGCACAGTTATTAGCGGTTTCATAAACTAATTATAAATTGCTTATAATTCTGTAAAATCTTTTAACATATGTAATTTTAAAAATTTTAAATTTTTAAAAATTAACAACTAAACTAAATAATTGAAAAATTATTGCCACAAGATATTAAATAAACTACAATTATTAGATAAAGTTAAGGATATCACTTGCAGCATTAATGGCTGTTTTTAATTTGTAAAATGTAAACCTGGTTTAATAAGAACCAATAATGGTAGTTTCCCAAAACTAAACTTTTATGACATAAATATCAACGAGTAGTTTAAAAATAATGGCTAAAAATTATGCTTTGAATACTAGATAGCAGTCCGAAGCCGATTTCGCTTTTTTGAAGCTCATCAGTCAGACCTAGCCGTCCAGTGCTCACATGTAAGTTCCCGCCTTTCTAATATAAACACTTCAGTGTAAGTTATCGTTTGATAAATATTTGTTAGGCATTTATTGATTTAAAAGGTAAAGTTATTATAGTGAAATTATATAAAGCAGAGAAAACCGTTAAAATACTTTGGGAATGTTTAATTGAAGCAATAACGATAGTTTCCCAAAACTAAATAAAATTCGCTAACGAATTTTAAAAATAAAACTAATCTCCCATGATATAAATATTAAGAAGTAAGTTTAATAACATACGATTACTTCCATTATTAGCAATTAATTACTCAATCGCAAAACGTTTCGTGTTGTTCATAAAAGAACCGTTGATATTTTTAGAAGTGTGGTCAAAGTGTGTCCCTTATCTCCTAATCTGGACATCATAAATAACGACGCAATAAGTAATGCGACCCCTTAATAGTATTTACTTCTTAAATTTTGAACTATTTTAACATTGAATGTTTATACTTTATGAATTAACCATTAAAAGAATTAAAAATGACATTACATTTTACATTAAAATTAGAGCAGCGTCCAAAACTGTATTTTATTTGTATTGTTTGTTTTGCAATAAGATTCTTTTTTCATTTTCTGTATCTTTTGAAACTTATTCACCAATTCTGCTCGTGACTGTACATGGGTCACCTTAAAAACTAAACTAAAAGCCAGTAGCGTGCGGTGATTTTTGTATTAGGACAGCAGCTATTTTTTAGTAAAAAAACTGCGTTTATTATTTCTCTGGAGAAGAAAATATTATTTTAAGTATGTATTTTTTAAATATTTATTTTGTAGGTAGTAAAGGTATAATTTTAAATTTGTTTTCTAAACAAAAATAAAGGAACATTGGTTTTATTTATAAACTAATTCTTCTAGTTTTTTTGCAAAAATCTATTACATGATCAATCATTAGTAACCATTTAAAATAAAATAATCTAAAAAAATTAAATCAGTAGGTATTACAATTTGTTATATTACCTATTTGCGCAATTATTATTAAACTTCAAAAATATATAAAAGTCAACACACAAAGTAAACACTGTTACTGTCACTAAATTTTGTAAAAATAATTATCAACATTTTGTTCGGACAACAACGATGTTAAAACATAGGCGGCTATCTTTAGTCTGAATGCAGCAATTTATCTGCTTTCAGAACACTTATTTTGGTATATAGTAAGATGGAGTGACTCATTACTACTTGCCATGCTCTGAACACCTCAACCCTTGTGCTGCTTACTTTGAAACTGAACGACATAACAGTCTCTTTTTGTTAGTCGACATTTTTGAGTATTCGAGTACATTTGATTTATTTTGAGATCAGCTAATTTTTGTAAATTTCGTGTTTTTGATTTTTCGATACGTTTTGGGTTGCCTAACTTCGTCTTTTGTGAATTTTATTCGCAAGCGTTGCTATCTGCTCCTATCGCGTGCCATCAATGTTGTCGGTATTGGTTCGTTGTGGAAGACGCACGCTATTTGTTTCGCTCCGTCTAATTTCGACGACCTTTTTGGTTTATTTTTTTCCTTTGGATAAAACACCTACATTTTTAGGGCGAGTAGGCATCCCTTAGTTATGTGCAAGGTTGGTTGATCGATTTTTTTCTTTCTATATTTATTTCTAGTGTTTTAAGTATGGGATTTAAAATGCCCGTTATTTTTGTGGAATCGACGGCATGGTTATAAAGCCGCCGACTAGTTCTGGATGAACCCGAGGTTACGCTTTGGAGGGTTTCTTTCGCCTTGGCTGACCTACTGCTTCTCCAGATCAGAGCCGCCCTTCGTTCAACCTTTCTACGGACCTAGTGCGGCGACCACCGGTTTCGCGAAGGAGCCTTGTGACAATGATTTTGGTTTGTTAAGGATAGAATCTGCTTCCTCCGAAAACTTCTACATCCAGGTCGGTTTATCTTATCTTTCTCATTTGGCACCCGCCGAAGACGGCGAGAGTTCATTACGTTTTGGGGCCTGTGAATTGTTGATTTGTGTTCTGATATTTATTTTCTATATTTTATTTTATACTACAATAATATTAGTTGTAATTATTCTTTATAATTATTTGATTTTGCCTATACGTATCTTATTAGTAATTTTGAAATAGAAATTAATTGTTCTGTAATAGAAAGTTCGTTCCTAAATGCAAAGATTTTACTTGCATACGACGCTCGAATCTTTGTCCGAGCGCGGCCTAAATCCTCCCGATGGTCACTACGACCGCGCGGATACGTTCACAGCCCCTTTAATATTAATTCGCTTCAGTAACTTAACTTGTTACTTTGATATATTTTTAAATGCAATAATTTATGTAAGGGCGTTCTTGGACGAACTAAATTTACTTAACTACGTGCGAATTTAAACAAGTGCTTCTGTTTTATTAAAAGTAAAGCCGCTCATCACTGCAGTGACGTCCGACGATCGGTTCAATTAATTTAATTATCAGTTTCTGTTGCTAGAACTTTTGATCTTAGTAGATGCTGTATATTTAATTCAAATTAGACTAATCAAGTTCACGATCACCTTAAATTTATCTTTTTACAAATCCTATGTTATTTCAATTCTACATTTTAAGTCTTGTTTCGTGCTATCGAAACATATGTGCGATAACACCATTGATATTATAACTTTATAGCGCATACGTGTTATCGTAATCTTGAAGTTCTCTACACTTTCTGCTAACTGTAAACTTTGCTAGCTAAATTTATTTATGCAGGCAGTTCCCAAAAGTTCACTGAATTTTTACTATCATGTTTTTTGAAAAATTATTACAAATTGTACGTTACCATTTACTATTTGCTATTCTTCGAGACGGAATAAACTGATTATATCCTTATTTTGATCTTTATTTTCATTTATGTACTGTCGTGTCTTAATTGATATTTCTTACAGGTTATGTACAGATATTCTTACAAATATTTTTCTGCATAGCCCTAGATATGCGAAGCAGAATATTTACGACTAATTTTAAGTCCAACTATTATCGCCGAATTAATCTACGACGTTTGCACTCTTGTACGTCCAGATTTACCCTAGCGTTTTTCAATTACAAGTATGTGGCGCCCATCTTCCTTTCTTTCTTTAGGCATTTCAGGTTACTTCCTACGTGGGCTCGTACCAATTTCGGGACCGTTGACGCTCGTTAGCATAGATTCCGCGATTCCTCTAGTGATACGGGAAGCGAAGCTTGCATATGCCAACCTCGATAATTTTCTCGATAGTTACTTCGACCATCTTCTTTTTTTGAGGTAACTACACCACACTACCTAGCCTCCGTGGCACTAGGGCCGGCCGGACATTTTTCCTTTATTTTGATGCGAAGCGGGATCCTTCTAGTGAAGGCTATACGCGCTTGATTGTCCACTTCAACGTGGCAGTTGGTCATATGTTCAAACCATATAAGATTTCAAAAGTCATTTAAAACAGAATTGATAAGTTACACGCAGAATTGTTAATTGAAATTTAATGTTTTATAAAGAGCAGTAATTTTCTGGAATTCTTTGGGCAGCAGAGCTTGCCTTGCTGTCCTGAACATAAACTGAATTTGGCCCATGTATCACATGTCACAATCAAATATAAATGTTATACAGTAACCTTTAACATTTTTGCAATTTAAAAGCTGAAGACAATAAAAATTGTCTAATTCGGACTAAATGGAACGACAGTTATCCGAATTAATAAAGTTTCGAATTAAAAAAGCAGTTTTTAGAAACGGTGGAATTGAAAGACAGAATAGGAATAATATCATATTATGTAAAAGTTTAGTATAACTTAAAGTACACTAGAACAATCCTTTTTGGCTAATTTAATAATAATGTTTATAAGCCTATTATCCCAACTAGAAAACAAATATTCACCGATTCTCAGTTTTGGTATGAAGGTCGTGTTTGAACATAATTAAAAAGGATAAACAAATATGAAGTTTCTTAAAATGGATCTTTATTACTCTTTTTTAAGCACCTTTTACTCATTTTCTCTTAACAGGTGAAATTTAATGAAATCCATGTAGTATTTATATTTTTCTCGTTTTGCCAGATTATCGCGAATGAAGTACGAATTAGTGAAGCTTTACTTATACAGTGAGAACTCAAAAATGTATAGCTAATCTTTGAAGGACATATTCAAAACGTTCACCGCCACTATTATACCTGCTTATGCCCTATAACGTAAGATTGTTGCGTTTGTCGTATAGTTTCAAAATTTATGCGAATTGTTTGCATATCATCATCTATAGGTTCTATTAACTATCCTCAGGTGTCTACAGGCACTGCATAAAATAATTGTTTCCTAAGATCCTATAAGTAAAAATCACGAGGAGCAAGGAAATCATGAGAATAAAAACTAGTACTAGCTGTAGTAACGAAGAACTCATGAAAACCTATTTTTAATTGAGAATAAAGTAACTATCTCCAATTGTGTACTTTTTAATCTAGACAAATAATTCTACAGGGTCTTACAGCTTGAACGCATATCTACATTTTATACTGTTCCGGAAACCCCCATAATTAATTATCATTTCTTAATTGCGTTTTTCTGAAGCGATATGGAATGTTTATAAAGGAAATGTTTTCTTGATTTATGATTAAAATTTCTCACACTAATCAAAGCCACTCTGCATACAACTCATTACAACTGCTCAAATAAAATAAATGGAAACCCATTTATCAGTTTTTTGGACTAAATTTATGTTTACTAAATAGTTTTAAAGAACAAGACAATAATAATCGAATTATTATACAAGATAATGAAGAAAGTATTTTGAGTATATCTAAAATTTTTCAGGAAAACCACTCACAACGAAGTGGAATTTCAGTAATAATTCTGATAATAATTAACGAAAGTATGACTGTCTACAACAACCCCTATATTTTAACAAATCATTTTAACAAGTGTAATCATTTCGATTAAGTTGGGTGCGAAAAGAAAAATAGTAAATTTACAATGGTTTATTAAAGAGAATAAGAAATACGGTGAATGATCTAAAATTAAAAATTACAGACGCAATAATAAAACACAGTAATTTAATAGAAACTATTATTGTTCTCTTTTATTAATACAATGCCAACCTCTTCCATGTTCTTAATGTTAAAACAAATCCTCTCGACGTGTCAGTTATATTATACACAGTTTAAGACGAAAACGTTCGACGTTAACAGCCTTTTAATTTAATTTTTGCAAAACATTTTTTGGGATAGACTTATTTAACTCAAATAAACTGGAACTTAAAAGTTGTGTTTTATTATATCCTGAAATTTCGTGTTTTGCATCTGTGATAATTTTAGCATAATTTCTTTGGAATAAATATCAGTTGTTTACTTAAAAACACGACATTTTAGATTATTTTTAAGCCATTTCTATAATTGTACCCATATTTTAAGAAAAGTGGTTCATAATTTATTTCAATTAGATACGCATTTTACATCTATTGCTTAATTGAAGAGAGAAATGTTTTTAGAGTTAAATAACTTCTAATTTTGAAAAATATTCGCTTTGTTTAAATAAAGCTCAATTAAGATTTTTAGATTTTTCCTGTTAGTAATATCCTAAAACATTTGTATTACATTGTAAGTCCACATCTCTACCGAAATTTTAAGCCCCCGGGAGATTGACTTTTTCATCTTTCCCGTTATTAGCTCCCCGATAAATCTGCCGTCCCTAAGTGGTTAAGAAACTTTGATTTCATATCGCCCAGGAATATGACATTTTAACAATTTTTAGTTTTTCTTTTTAATAGAGTTCTAAAACTTACATCTGTGCCAAATTTCAACTTTCCAAGATTTTTCAATAAATAGATATACGGGGGGAAAGGTAAATATTTAGATGTAGTCAGAAATTCAAAACAAAGAAACAAACCAAAATGTTTAGGTCCAAATTTTTGACCTTATGGAAATGATTCAATCTAAAATTTTAAAATTGGTTTTGCTGATTACTAATTTAAAATTTAAAAAATAGCACAAATAACATTAAATTCAAAAATATTTTCAAAAGTATCAACAGCAACTTCAGTGAATTGTCAGCTCCGCTGTGTTTTTTTGTGCATTTAATCATCAAAGTTAGGTAAACTCAATTAATAGCTATCATCAATTTCTTTTGTGAATTATTTAAATT